>MU837010.1:140228-206633 GCA_029603245.1 Rhizopogon salebrosus TDB-379 | reverse complement strand
GCAGCCGAGGACAAGTGTTGTCCAGCGTGCCGCACCAAACCGTGATCCCGCCCCTGTGATTCGAACTCCGACGGGGATCACGATCACAGTTTTTCAAATCCGATGTATGAAGTAAAGCGTGCACGAAATCGTGAGTGGACCGGAGAGCACTGCAATTGAAAGTACCAGAATACGAGAGTGGAGAACACGTGTTAAGTATATGTTTCCTACACCGGTGTAGCTAGCCTCCTTGCCGTGTACTATGCTGGTTCCTCAAATCTGTGCGCATGTGTAGTTTGAATATCACGCAATGATAATGAAGAACTGATACACTAGACAATATTATGTAATACGAGATACTTCATACTTGTGCTTAATCTTGATCGCTCTGGTCCCGAGGACGATACTTGATGCCACGGGACTCAAGTTCAGCTTCTACATCTTCTGGAATTCGACCTTTCACGCGGACGGCGTACATTCCCCGAACATACTTTGCTACACAACGTATTGCAATTAAGAATTAGTATAAAAGGTAGCAGTAGGGCGAACATACATGTTCTTTGCCACCGAGCAACCCAGCTCGCCTCAGCATCAATTACGGAGATGATACCGTCGAAGTAGGTGGTAGTGCAAGCACTGATGCGGTCAGGGGAGCCCTTCATCTGCGAGGGCGTTAACAAAATCTAGGAAAACTCGCGATGACTGGGCAATACTTACCTGCATAAGCTCTTCACAGTTGGGACAACCGTTCTTCCTAAAATCCATGGGATGTTGAATAATCGAGCATAGCAGACATGCTCGGAGCTGCTTGGACCTTGCCTGAGGAGGGATAGTGGCCATGACTGGTCGTTTTCTCCTGGTGGTGTGTTTGAACAGCGACGAGGCTTATGTAATGAATGCTTTGAGCTCTTGCAATTCTGGTTCCGAGCCTCTTGAACTAGTTCAACAAATGGCTGGACGTGCCATCTTAACTTTCCTCCCCGTAATCGGTGTGCTTGGACACCTAGACACTGTCCCACTTGTTGCATGGTCATCGAAAAGGTTGCGTTACTTGTCTTTCTCAACGATCATTTGGTCGAGACTTACTCACTTTGGGCTCAGCTCTCCCGAATTGAACAGTCTATCTCCGGACCTACGGTATGAGCATTCTGTGAGCATGGTTGGCGGAATTCTCTCGCAAGACGATATCTGCTCCTTCGATGCTGTTGTTGTTGTAGACCAACCAGGTGTATGTGCACAGCGTTCCATTTGGCCCTGATACTGACGTTGTCAAGCAGCTTCGTAGTTCTGACCTTCATGCATTGCCCACTTCTTCTGCACTGTTTGCCATTTTGAAGTCTGCACCATGGTCAAAGCAGTATCCACACGTGAAGCATAGCGCCTCCTCTTCTGTCCAGGAAATCGCAGAGTCTCTCGCAAGGCGCTGCGGATCGACTTGGACAAGTGCTAGCCCGGCAGCTGGGCCACTAGACCTTGCTGAGAACTCCAAGCATGTCGTATGTGTCAATATGCCTGCGATGGAGGGTAGTATGAAGTCCCGAAAGGCGGCCATGCTGGGTCATGGTACGTTCACCTTTCAGTTGACTTATATCTACTTCACACGATGTGCCAGATCAATACCTCTCCAGTGAATTGGCCAAGATTAATGCAGCGTTCACAAGCCACCTTGTTTTGTACACTGGTTCACCGCTGGAACACCAACGCCGTCAGCTATCCCCATCTTCCGAATTTAACTCAACATACACTCTTCCTGACAACTCGACTCTCGCTGACGCCGGTATTTTTAAGAGATATCAACTGTTCTCAACGCCCCTTCTTGTCGCCTTACTGGTTGTCTTCTTCATCATTGTTCCTATTATCATGTTGGCTGTTTCAGCTCTTGCCAGCCTTCAATCGTCTGTACGCTTGGACGCACCGAAGGGGTACAGTGCGCAAGAGAAGAAGATTCAGTAGTTCAGTTACTATTCAACACAGTATTTGTACATCCGTATCTTTTATCCCATAGTAATAAAAAAAGGCCAGCCAAGCAAGACAGACGACGTAATAAGCCCTAAGGATACAAATAGTGCGATACATGGCAGCCGGATTGTAGGGTACGTTACCAAAAAAAAAGAAAAACAGCGAGAAGTCTAAATTCAAAAAATTGAGCAAGGCAAAGCCTCAACTGATGTCTTCTTGTTTGAGGGAATCATGCATGGCCTCGATTGCAGCAAGGTGGAAAGGTAGGAGAGGGTACTCTCGGAGGCCCAGCATCGCGCCAGCAAGAATAGACAGTTCGTAGAAATTGAGCGTGATGTCTTTGCGCATGGTATCATCTGAAATTATGAGGGAAGAACTGGGAGTGTGTAGAGCATGGAGGAGGTGTATGTAGATGGACGATTGGTTAGAAGTCGCAAGCTTGGACGGACACCGAACGAGGATGCATGTAGAAACTGGAAGGATGCTTGGTGTATCAAGGTACGATGTGCCATCGTTGTCGGAGATAAATGGCAGATCCACGTGTTCCTGGCAAGAACGAGAAGTAAGGGGAATATGTATAGAAGGATATATAGCGTATGCTGGGGCGATGTCCACGTATATGGACTTGGAATCCTTCGCAGGAGTCCGTCTAGATGACGTTGTGCCTGTTGCTTCACTAAAGTGCGGTATTATAGGCCAGTATAAGTTCTGCTCCACGGAAAGCAAGCTGACGTGGAAAGGGGGCACATCATTACACAGGGGGACGGCAGCGGACAGGTGAATGTTCCACGCTATGGCACAAATAAGCAAATGAGACCCAAAGTTACTCTGTAGCACCGACCTTCCAATTCGCTGGCAGTCATGGGCCCTAATTTCGCAATGACAATTCGCCACTCGACGTTTGCTTTCTTTGCGAATTGCAGTGCAAAACTCCATACTTGCACCACTGCCGATGTTTCTATTTCATCATGTATGAGCCAAGTCCCGAGGTCATAATTTTCACCGCGCTGGTCAACGCACGCAGCAAGTAGCCACTTGCCACAGGTAGAAAAGCGATAGCCAACATGGAGGAACATGTGCCGATCCATGACGTCAAGAGACCGAGCTGGGGTGGATGGTGCGAAATGGACAGTCCTCTTGGGGCGGGCCAGAATAAAGGGCTGCTCCTGGAAGTATGCGACTGTCTCGGCGTCCCCACCAGGGAACACTCTGGCCATGGAGCGCTCGACTGGCTTGAGCATGCGGCGATAGGTGGCGTAACAAAGCTCATCGATCTCCGAGACTTCGCTGGAAGGAGACTCTGACGAAGCAATTAGGTGTTCGGGGACAAACTGGAAGAGAATAGGGGCCTCAGAGTGCTTTGCCTGGGTCTGCTTGACGAAACTAAAGATGTCACGAAGGAGGGGTGAGTTAAGCCCAAAGGCTGAATCAGGAATGGCTATGTAGAAGACAAGGTCATTTTTTGACTCCGAGCATTGTAGAAAGGACCCTGTGACGTGTTACGTTCGAGCGTAACATTGATCAAAAAAGAACCTACTTATGGACTTCCTCAGATTCTCCAGCCTCAAAGACATGACTCCATCCGCTGAGCACATCGTGCTGCTTCCGACAGTAAAAGACCCAAGTTGCTTAGCCTGCCAAAGAGAAAATTGATCGCTTGGAAACAGGAGAATGATGATAATGAACTAACACTGTACCCCGCAGACATCTTGTTTAACCAGACTTCAGCCTGCCGTTGTTTCTCCAAGCCACCCTCCTCGAGAAACACAAAAGCGACGACGTCCCTTTTGCCGCTGTGAGGAGTAAGGCCCAGCTTCCCCCAGAAGCGCAGCGCTGGCGGCAATACTTGCACGACACAACTAGATTTTCCTACCGAAAACATCGGCGGTTCCAGTCTTTGAAAGTGAACGTCTTGCGCTGCAGGTATGCCATCTGTGTGGGCAATACTTGCACGACACAACTAGATTTTCCTACCGAAAACATCGGCGGTTCCAGTCTTTGAAAGTGAACGTCTTGCGCTGCAGGTATGCCATCTGTGTGGGCAATACTTGCACGACACAACTAGATTTTCCTACCGAAAACATCGGCGGTTCCAGTCTTTGAAAGTGAACGTCTTGCGCTGCAGGTATGCCATCTGTGTGGGCAATACTTGCACGACACAACTAGATTTTCCTACCGAAAACATCGGCGGTTCCAGTCTTTGAAAGTGAACGTCTTGCGCTGCAGGTATGCCATCTGTGTGGGCAATACTTGCACGACACAACTAGATTTTCCTACCGAAAACATCGGCGGTTCCAGTCTTTGAAAGTGAACGTCTTGCGCTGCAGGTATGCCATCTGTGTGGGCAATACTTGCACGACACAACTAGATTTTCCTACCGAAAACATCGGCGGTTCCAGTCTTTGAAAGTGAACGTCTTGCGCTGCAGGTATGCCATCTGTGTGGGCAATACTTGCACGACACAACTAGATTTTCCTACCGAAAACATCGGCGGTTCCAGTCTTTGAAAGTGAACGTCTTGCGCTGCAGGTATGCCATCTGTGTGGGAATGATAAATATCATATTTCCACCAAATCATCAAAACTTACCGGATGCAAACATCGTCAGCAATTCTACTGGTCCATCCAGGACATCTACACGTTTCAGAATATCCGCTAGTCTCTGAATGTCGCCGGGCCACATCTGTTCTCCCACAGCGTCGCATCGGCTGCTCCAGGCACGAGCCCAAACAGGATTTTCTACGACCTCCCGCGTGAGGGTTGCACCCGCCGCTGCCAGCTCTTGATTGATTTTCTCCAACGATGCAGCGGGAGAGACTGGTGTAGGAGCAGCCACAGGCTGTGGAGCAAGTGCCAGGCTCATTGGCGCAACTGCCGATCCTGGCGGGCGGAGAGGTTGGCAAAGTGGAAGGAGTAGCGCGTGGTGGAAATGTGTGTGAAGGAGCATGGGTCCCAGAGGGAGATACGATGGGGGTGGGGTGGTCGAACGCTCGCGCTCGTCGTCCATATCCACGTCATCTTCAGACACAGGCTCAGACTTATCGTCATCTTCTAGCGGAGAAAATACATCCTCATGAGTGTTGTCATCATATGAGGACAGGAGGAACTGCCGAGACCGCACCCGTCCATAGTCGAGCGACTTGGACTTGCGTTTCACACCGATCAGCTGGCGCACTAGGCTAATGCGGGGGTCTGTTGCAGCGCTGTAGCGCGCACGGAGATCGGTAGGGGAAGCTGTACTATGACTCTTTGAACGTAGAGGGGGCAGGGGTGAAGTACGATCCTCTTCGTCAGGCGGGCTGGGAAGAGCAAATTTTCCTGCGGAATACTTGGCATCTGCAAGGCTGTGCGATGGAGAAAAAGCGATGGGGTCGAAGGTACGGGCGAACTGGGAAGGCAGGCGCGTGACTTTCACGTGAGGTGTAGAAGGAACTGAGAGCGAGCCAGGCGGTGAAGGAAGTGCCTGTGCCGGTGTGGGAGTGAACGTCGGGATGTCGGGGGAGAACTGGGTACCTGTCGCAGGGGTGAAGGACATGCCCGTATCTACGACACTGAATATACTCGGTGACAGCCCAACAGGTGCGGGGGTGGGCATAATATCTGAAGGGCGCGAGGGACGATCAAAAAAGCTGAAGTCATCGTCGGTAAACGTGAAGGTATCGTAATCCGTGTAGTCCATGTCGAGGCGACGTTGACCAGTAGGACCAATGTCGTAGGTCATGAAGTCAGACGCTGGTTGTGACCAAGTGGCGTCCATCGTATGGAACGAGTCAAATGGAGCGGGGGGAGGTGCAAGGTTCGTCTGCAGCGACGGCGTTGGGAGCTCAGGCACAGAAGTATGCCCAGCATGGGTAGGGGGTTCAATTGCTGTCAGTGGAGAGGGATAATAAACACTTGGATGGATATGGGGTTGTTGTTCAATGGGTGCTGGAGAAGTTATATGTTGTGAAGGATTTGTGTCGGGTGTTGGGGTGGGGATGGTAGAGACGACAGCTGCAGCCGGTGTTGCTACCTGCGGTGATGCAGATACAGATGCGATCGCTTCTCGCTCCCTCCGTATGCGCTCCCGTTCCCGTTCTCGCTCACGCACGACAGATTCGACATAACCGCCTACCTCTAATGCGAGGTTCTGCAGACTGGTAGTATGCGTAAGAGTTAAGGGGCGGAGAAGTCTGAGGGGAGAGGGTGAAGCTGTGGCAGGACGACGTGTCAGCGGGTAATTCGTCAAGACCCTGAGGGGTGTGTGAGGCGCCTCTATACGAGGTGTCCCAACATTGAATGACGGTGGAGGTGGCGGAGGCGGCGAAGGTTGGAGCTGCGCGGGAAGCTCTGGAATATGCTCCAGTGGCTTGCGTGATGAAGAATTCGAAACCAAACATAGAGCCGTGGGCCAGATTATCGGCGTGCCCTTGTCCTCTCCCTGCTTGTTCTGTACCGCAAGCCACGCGATGATATACTGGGTGTCCTTGGAATGTGGGAAAGGATGCGGCGCAAGGGAGCGGGTGAAGTGCGCAGTAAGGGCAAAAGTAGGCCCTGTGTAGTGTGCGAGCAGGAAGGCAGGGGCACCAGTTGGGAGAAGGGTGAGAGGTGTACCAGGTGGGAGGGGAAGAAGTGCGGAGAGGGGGACGTGTGGGGAGGTTCGAAAGAGGGTATGTACCTCAAGCCGATTTCGGGCGAGATGGAGATCGATGTGACAATGGATGAGCGGGCTAGATAAGAATTTTGTCAGTATCGGAAATGACACGGAACGATGAAGATGGTATTCATACTGTAATTGCGCATGATGGTCCCAATCTGCACCCCACTCATTGGATGCATCATTGTGTGTGAGAAGGAAGCCATTATCGAGGCGAATAGCAGAAGCCAAGGATGCAGTAACGATATAGTCAATGAGATGTGTCCTAACAGCATCAACAAACCGAGTGTAGATTTGTCGGAGCGGCTTCCGTGGGAGGAGGCAGGCAGTGGAGATGAATGAGGGATTCCTGGGTGCAAGACAGGATGAACATGGGGTATGACTGTCCGCACATGCCAAACTGCATGGATAGAGCCCATGCGGAGTGAAGGAAGAAGTTTCTGAGACTGGAGTATGTTAGCAGAGTTGAGTTGGATATCATAATGCGGTGAATGGACGTCTGCTCACCTATTAGATCATCAAATGTAAGACGCTTTAAAGTAGACAGTGAACCGTCCACTTGCTCATTAGATGCTACGACGAACGCATGAAATGTTGACGCATCGCGATCGATGTGAACGTGGGGGAGAATAGAGTCTTGAAAAGAACAGGTTTGATTTCGTGAGACGAGCTGTCTCCGGGCAGACTCTAACACTTCACAGGGAGATGCCACTCCAGACGGGGAGTAAGTCGCATAGACAATACAGGGATTTGGGGGAAGAGAGAGTATAGATGAGAGCAACTTGTCCGATTCGGAGAGCGTCGGGGAAATATGGGTAAAGGCGCTTGACGA
The DNA here is from genome assembly GCA_029603245.1 of Rhizopogon salebrosus TDB-379. NCBI lineage: Eukaryota > Fungi > Basidiomycota > Agaricomycetes > Boletales > Rhizopogonaceae > Rhizopogon > Rhizopogon salebrosus. The sequence continues at coordinate 199,228 of MU837010.1, read as the reverse complement.
GGGCGGCGTGGTCTCTGGTTTGTGAGCCATACAGGCTCTTTGACGTGGACGACGACGAGGGTAGGTTGGAGGACGTCGAGGGTGGTGGATGTGTAGCAAATGGGTTATGCAGTCTGCATGATTATCTTCTGGTGAGTGCCCAAGATGCTTACCCACCACGTAGTAATCAAATTCTTCTCAGGTATAGATCACAGAACGAGATCTGTGACAGGACAAGTTTAAGTCCTTGACTCTGCCTTGCAGCGCGTTGTCACCGTCTGCGGTGTCAGTCACATTAAATTGTCATATGGTACTACACAATAATTATTTAGGCTTTTACTTAATTAATCGCTGGTCCATTATACTTAGACTGGCGGTGAATGTGACCATCGTCGACGACGTCAGTAAATATTTAGTCAACGTCGCCCGACCATGGCCAGTGCACAGTGACCATGCAGTTAATGTTGGGAGCGCGTACTAGTACCTGGTGTATACGTATATGCAACGTATCGACACCGTTCCTAAAGTAGCTTACATAAGTAAGTACGCTGTGCACGACAAGGCTTCGCTTATGTAATCACCGACTCCCTTTGAAACCCCCTTCGCTCGTATCAGCGGCTTTGTCGTTGTGCTCCCCGTTGTCCTCCTCGTTGCCCATATAGCATTCAAAATGAACACCTCATCCCGTCCAGCATCTTCCTCGACACGTCCTGCAGTATCTCCAAATCCTAGACCTCAAGTAAATACCCAAACAAAAGTCCTAGACACTACCCACGGCCGTATACTCTGTATCGCGGACATCCGTGGTCGCCTTTCTGGCCTAAATGATCTTGCACGCGAGGCAAATGTTAAAGCTATCATCCATACCGGTGATTTTGGCTTTTTCGGTGAGCATCAACGCTTGGTAAAATCCCCTGGTCTTTTTTGGTTGACGCGTTTGCTCCATGCAGAAAATAACAGCCTTGACCGCATAAATGACCGCACCCTCCGCCATCTCACAATGTATTCGCCACTAATACCATCCGCACAGCGTACACACCTCCTCGCACCTGAAAATCCCCCTCACGCAATCCGCGCCACCGTCGACATTTCCCTCCTCTCTGAGTTCCCTCTCCTTCTCTCAGGTCAACTCAAGCTCTCTGTACCTGTATATACTGTTTGGGGTGCTTGCGAGGATGTCATGATTCTCGAGAAATTCCGTGCTGGCATATACAATATTGACAACCTCCACGTCCTCGATGAGGCAACCACCCGTTGCCTCGATGTCGGAGGCGTCAAGTTGAGGCTTCTCGGTCTGGGTGGTGCCGTCGTACCCCACAAGATGTTTGATAATGGTGATGGCAACGCAACAATCGCCGGTGGCCAGGGTACTATGTGGACCACTGCACTGCAGATCGGTGAGCTTGTTGATACTGCACAACGTGTCTTCGATCCCACCGAGACGCGTCTCCTTATCACCCATGCCAGCCCCGGCCGTGAAGGCATCATTGCACAACTCGCGCTCGTTCTCAAGGCCGATCTCACCATGAGCGCGGGGCTCCACTTCCGTTATACCTCCAGTTATAATGAATTCAGTGTGCAAAGCGATCTTGATGGCTTCCGCCACAAGCTCATTGCTGGAAAGGAAGCCTTCGACAAGGTTTGGGATAGTGTGAAACAGCAGGTGGAAACCGTTATCGATGACCACCAGCGAGTCCTGCTTGGCAAGGCCCTGAGTGTCGTCGAAAGAGTGCCAAGTGTACATGGCCCGGAAGAGCCCTCGTGGAAGAACTGCTGGAACTGGAACCTATGTGACGCTGCCTTTGGCTCGCTTGTGTTGGATGTCAAGGATGGCAGAATCAGTGAGGAGTCGAGGAGCCAAGGTGAGCAGTGAACACCCTGGCTGATGGCCATCACTAAACACTCCCTAGGTTTCAATTATGCATACCGTCGCACCGCAACACCCAGCAATCTCGCGCCAACGCCAAATTCGACAACATCCTCGCTACCGAATGCTACATCGAACCCGCCTACCAAAGGTTCCACACCCATTCAGGCTGAAAAACCTCTCTCGCCGCATTCAAAAGAGGTGAAATCTCCCGTAGCCCCTGTAGCATCTGGGAAAGAGACTCCTAAAGAGTCATCTCCGTCCACACCTGCACGTCCCAAATCCAACGGGAGCGGAACATCTGCACCGTCGTCAGACAAAGCTGAAAGAGAGAAGCAGAAGAAGAAAGAGAAGAAAGAACGCAAAGACCGTGAGCGTGCGGAAGCAAAAACCGAGGCGAAGGAGAACCAGGCTTCTACACCCGAGGCCAAACCTGAGCTTGCCGTATCTGCGCCAGGTTCAGCTCCGGCGCCTGCACCCAGCTCTGCGGGAGCACCGGAGCCTAAATCAGGCAAAGCAACACCAGAAGTTAATGTCACCGATGTACGTGAGGGGATGAAATCACCAACAACGGACAGTACGGGCACGAGGACACCGACGAGCAAGCGGCCACAGAGACATCCTTGGACTTTGTTCGTCAAACTGCCCCAACAGTCAACGGAAGCAGATGTTAAGACATTCTTTGGTGGCGAGGCGGCAGGTGTGACGAAGGTGTCATTCCTTCCAAACAGGGGGTCCCCACACCATCGTGCTAAACCCTTCGTTTACGTTGAGTTCGGTGACGATGAGACCATGAAGGCGGGATTGGAGAAAAATGACGAGGTGAGTCACCTAAATATTTGAATTTTCGGTGACTGATTTTCGGCCTAGAAAATGGGTGATGGTCCTGTTAGTGTCCAAATAGCAACAGACCGCGAAGAGCGCCCCGATAGAGGTGGTCGTGGGGGGTTTAGAGGACGTCGAGGTGGATACGCTGCGCGGGGTTTTGCTGCAGCCGGGCTCACGCGTGGCACGCCTCGTACGAATGGTGAGCCACGCGAGGGAACTGCCGCAGCTGCATGATTGGCCCACGAGGCCACGGAATGATTTGATACGACCTTTGACGATATCATAGGCTTCCTCCTTTCCATGATTTCCAATGCCACGTCATGTTCGTTTGTTTCTTCGTGTTTTCACCTATTTTCATGGAACATGCTATTCAGTATGATGGCTTTCTATAATCGTTTAGGGTACGGGTATAGTTCGCACTCGCCAATATACCTTCCCGCATTCTCAATGGTCTGCTTATGTAAATAACACCAGGTTAAGTAGGATGGCGGCCAAACCAGTACATGGATCCGGTCCCGCAATGCATGTGATTGAGACGAACCACCTCTCGCTTTCGTTTCCACTGTTGTTAGCTTCTACTTTTCCTACTCTTCGTCTTCACCATGTTCCGTGCCACATCCCGATCAGTGCGAGCTACCAAGCTTCGCTCAAAGACACTTGTTGGGCCGAGTAGATATGACGTGGTGTTGAAGGATCCCCGTACCAGTAGTTGTATCCATTCCTCTCCCAGGATGTTCTCTGTATCAGCGAGGAGGGCAGAGGGTCCCCAATTGAACTCGCTGGATGTGTTCACGGATGAGGAGAACATGTTTCGGGACTCGGGTATGTCATTCCTCATTACTACTCCACGCTCACAACACCGACCGCGCCATGTGTTCAGTGAAGCGCTTCGCTGTGGACGTCATTGGCCCCAAGGTCCGCGAAATGGACGAGAAGGAATCTATGGACCCAATCATCATTCAGGGTCTTTTCGAGCAAGGAGTCAGTACTTTAGCTTCAGGCACTCTTTCCCAAACCTGCTGACGTTACTTTGTAGCTCATGGGTATAGAGACGAGTGCCGAGCATGGAGGTGCAGAGGCCTCATTCACATCCGCGATTATCGCCATTGAAGAGCTTGCGAAGATTGACCCCTCCGTATCTGTTATGTGTGATGTGCACAACACTCTCGTGAACACCATTCTACGCAAGTATGGCACGAAGGAGCAGCAGGACAAGTGGTTACCTTTACTGTCAGAATCGAAGGCAAGTGCTGGATGCCTTGTCTGTATGAGGGTGCTCATGCGTACATATAGTTGGGTTCATTCTGCTTGTCCGAGCCTGTTTCAGGGTCCGATGCTTTCGCGCTGCAAACAAGGGCAAAAAAGGACGGAGATGACTGGGTGATTAATGGGTCAAAGATGTGGATCACTAATTCATATGAGGCAGAGATCTTCCTTATTTTCGCAAACGTGAGTTCTACCGGTGTTCTCACTCCACATTGTTGGCTAAAAGAGCCCCTAGATTGACCCAAGCAAGGGCTACAAGGGTATCACTTGCTTCATTGCAACGAAAGATATGGGCGTGCAAATAGCCAAGAAGGAAGAGAAGCTTGGTATTAGAGCATCGTCGACCTGTACACTCAATTTTGACGATCTCCGTATACCGGCCGAGAATATCATAGGCGGCGAGGGCAGGGGCTACAAGGTTAGCAGCTTGATTGCGGCTAAGAAACTAAGCTAAATCCTGTACTTTTAGCTTGCTATCGAGATTTTGAATGAGGGTAGGCAATCTCTGGTTTCGATTCTATAAAAGCTCACTTTCGCAGGTCGTATTGGTATTGCTGCTCAAATGTTGGGCCTCGCCCAGGGCGCATTTGACAAAGCTGTCCCGTACACCTACCAACGGACTCAATTTGGTCAACCGATTGGAACCTTCCAGGGCATGCAGTTTCAAATTGCAGAGGCTGCGGTTGAACTCGAGACTGCACGTCTTCTCACATACAATGCAGCACGGCGGAAGGAGGAAGGGCGAAGCTTCACCAAGGAAGCTGCAATGGCCAAGTACTGGGCTAGTAATGTCGCTCAGCGTGTGAGTGGGTCCGCTATCGAGTGGTGTGGAGGCGTCGGGTTTACTAGGGAGACGGGGATTGAGAAATTTTGGAGGGACTCGAAGATCGTGAGTAGCACTCTGATTGAATGTGATTCTAATTTAGCATGGTTGCATTACAGGGCGCGATTTACGAGGGGACGTCAAATATCCAACTGCAAACTATCGCGAAGTTCATCCAACAGGAGTACTCCTGATGATTTGAGCATCAGTTATATCAGTGGACGATATGATATTGTACAGAAGCGAGTAGATGACCATCATGTTTGCATGAAGAGCAGCATCCCTTCAAATACAGCCCAACCAATTGCTGAACTAAGGATCTTCCTAGACATACGGAGGGATGCACCGTCGAAGAAACCGGCTGCACCGCGTTGCTGTTAAGTGGACGATGAGAAGGCAGCTCGGACTTTGAAGAAAGTGAGACCAGCCTTCCAAATCCTTATAACAGTCGTGGCAAAGCCACGGTATCTGTCTTCTGAACGCACTTGCATCTTCGTCTGACAATGTCATCAGATATTTTGGAAGGGAGAGAGAATCTGAAGAATTGCCTTGATAACGTCAAATGGATGTGTTGCCATCGTAGCAATAGCACCTGCAGAGGCAGCTGAGAAACTGTGAATGCCCGTTGAATATACGTCTGGGAGAAAGTACACTGCGACACATGAGCCAGGTTCTTGCATCACCGACAATGAACTCACTCGTCTCGCGCTTAATACTCTCGTACATGACGACGAACAGACCAGCATACGGTGCGTCCCGCAGCGACGATGCGACAAATCCACGGAGAAGTTCAGACTTTCCCATGCGGGCGATGGAAAGAAGGGAGCTGGATAAACTACGGTATGTATGCAACTCACTCTGCATAATATCAAGATAGTAAGAGACATAGCAGCTCACAGACTTGCACTGACCTCGAAACGCGCTTTCAGAACGGAAAATGGATTGAGGATAAACCCAACTCCTACTCGAGCGGTCGCGCCTGCTATGAGGTTGCCTTGACTGGATAGCTTTGGAAGCACACTTTTAGAGTTGTCGAGGTTGTGCCGCTGATGTGCAGAGAAATAGGGGGACTTTGCCATGATAGAGCGCAGATAGGTCAGGCTCGTAAAGTAAAACGCCACGCCTGGAACATTGCTGGTGTGAAGAGAGAGCCGTGAAGAGATAGAAGAAAGATGTGATGGGGCGCACCGAACCAATGTTGCACCGGTACCCCTCCAAAGACCTTTCATACCCTCATTCTGAAGAATGTCCTGCGTGGTACGCCATATGATAGTTGTATTGCTTCAAAGACATGATAGCCAGTATGGTCGCACGCTCATCTAGAGGCTTACCGGGCACTCAAAGCAGAATCTCCTTGTTGAATCCTGGTCTTCAGAAGGTCGACTATACAACAAGTCAGATGAAACCAGAAATCAGAGGAAGTTCCACCGCTTACGAGGTTGTAACAACACGGCCCCTGCAAACCCAGAGACCGCGCCTGCGAAGTCACAAGACGTCAGAATGAACTATGCAGAGAAATTAACTGCGGTGACCTGAAAGCAAATGCTGACCGACAGCAGCATTTTTCATAAATGAAGTGAGCGAGTAAGAGGTTTGAGTGTGGGGAATATGAAGTCACGGTGAAAGCGAGAGTCGTTGCAAAGAAATTTTGGAAATCCCTCAATGGCTCGGAGTAAGTACTACTAAGAGCCCTCTTCAAGTATTGTTACTGGTCCTCCTACTTTATATATAACTGAGCTTACACGAGCTTCGGAGTCTCCACATAGCTTATCTATGAGGTAGTTCATTCAGTCATGGGCGAGGTTTACGTCTGGGCCCAATAATATTGGCGTGTCAGGTGTACTTTGCGAGTAGTACCGGAACCCATGCAAGCTACGCAGGCATGCAGTTACTGTGCCCTTTTATTGGCGTCGCGGGAGGGGACGGCACCAACGACTTCACCAGTAATGCGCATCCCGGACATATTATAAGCTGTGCCAGTAGTCATGAGTAAGTACTAGGTCCTCAGCAAATTGATGTTGTTCCATCGAAAGCATCGAGCCCACGAACAAGTTTTAAAGCAAGTGGTGCGCCGAGATATAGCCAGCATACCTGTATCGGTACCAAGGGTCGATGAGCACATACACTGTCTTAGGCTCTAGGCATATTGGGGTCATGATATATCTGATCGCCAAGTTGTGTATCATGCGGGTCGCCAAAGGTCACCACACGATACGCTAAACGTTTGAGACATGTTATTTGGTCGAGTTAGTAGTATATTTGCGCATGATTGTGTTAGAGTTCAATTGTCTCGACACCACATCGCCATCGACGTCCCCCAAGCTCACGACATAATCGTCCTTTCCAATGGTGAGATTTTCACCTCCTGCATGTGCCGTCCAGAGACCGCCACACGATCGTCTCGGAATCTCAAAGGCGTTCCGAGTTTGAGAGGTGGATGGACGACCACAGCTCTGGATATGGCACTATGTGGCATCCCCCCATATCACAATCACTAACATATCTTACAACCACAGGCCTCCCCAGACCTTGCCGCAACTTACGCCGCACTTATCCTCGCCGATGACGGTATTGAAATTACCGTGCGTATCCAGATTTTCGCGTCCATTCTCTCCGCTCAAGTGTCTACTCGCAGGCTGACAAAATCATTGCCCTGACCTCCGCTGCCTCGGTCGAGCTGGAGCCGATTTGGGCATCCCTTCTTGCTAAGGCTTTGGAGGGGAAGAACGTGAAGGACCTACTATCAAATGTCGGTGCTGGTGGAGGCGCACCGGCTGTCGGTGCACCCGCTGCTGCAGCTGCTGGTGGGGCCGCGGCTGCTGAGGCACCAAAAGAAGAGGAGAAGAAGGAGGAAGCAAAAGAAGAATCAGACGACGACATGGTATGTATTCAATGTAATTTTTGTGTTACCTGGTGCTGACACTTGATCACAGGGCTTCGGATTGTTCGACTAGTCTGTTGTATTCCTTCTTTATGCTATTCGCCACCTGCCTACACTACCTGGGTATCTCATCGCATTGCACACTACAATTCTAAATTTGCATGTAAAATGAGACCTTTCGTCTGCCTCACATGTGTTGAGTGTCGACTCGGTGAGCCTGACTTACGCTGATCGACCCATGTGAGCGTACATAACCACTAGTCACTCCGTGAATGCGTACGGAAGTGTGTCTACAAAGCAGATAATGAAACAGAAATCATAAACTAAGGGTATTACCTGTCGTTGAGAACAACGCAAGTGTACCGATAAAGTAGAGAGGTACGGGTCATATAATTTAGTTCAACTTTCGATGATACATGAAATCTCTGTCACCTCATAAATTCCCGACGCCCACCTTTGTAATGGGAGAGGGTTCCGTCAAATTTACATGCCATGCTGTCTGAAGAGTTTTAGTGTCTAAGTATTTGGAACGTCTGGTTGAGATGCCCCCCACATTCAATGGTGGCTCAGTTGATTTTACAAAGTCATTCCATCTTTTTTTTGTGTAGTTAAAACACATGGCCCAATTACTGTCTGTATAATACAACAGATTTTTATCCCGGCGAGGATGACTGTACACTCACTGCACTGTTGGTAATTAGATACCAAGCTGCGAGATGTATAAGGTGTCGTGGACTGGAGCGGCCAAGCGCCGTTACGATATGTAGATACAGAAATAAATGTACTGACAAAAGTTCTACAATGCATCTTCAAACAACAACCTCCGTGGTTTGCTTATGTGTGGCGCTGGGGAAACCAAAGCAGGCCTAGAGTGATCACGTTAGAGTGTGGGGTCGCAGATTATAATTACACTTACATAGAAGTTCCGCAATTTGCAGCAGCGTTGCCCATGATAATACTCTCTGATACACCAGCGATACTGTCATTCTTCCCGAAGGCGGCTGCATCGAACAAATGGTCCGTAGTCTTTTCGAAGGAAGCAAGCATAAGGACGCTGTCCTTCATCTTCGCGACACCAAAACGGGTGATACCCAGAACCTCTCCCTATGTTAAGGAAGAGTTAGCCAGGGAATTTCGTATCGCGCCCACAATCGTACCTTGTATGTCATAACATCGCCAAGTAACATAACATGACGAGGGTCAATACTCATTCCGTGACTCTGCATGGTATACTGGATTTCGTCGATGATGGTCCGTCTCGCAGCCTCAATTCCCAGTACTTTAGCTGCCTCAATGACATGGTTCGAAGTTGTGGCCTCGCCCACAATCCCTACATCTAGATCAGCGCGTAGTCGCTCGCTTAGAGAAAAGAGAAGCCTACCCTCCGTGACCATGACCTTTTGGAGGCCGTAACCTTCTACGAGTAATTCTTTGTCACCCTTCTTGCCCTTGGCATCATCCTTCTCTTTGATATTAATGATGGCGCGCTGAATAGTCGGAACTCCCTGTGCAAATATTTAAAAGAAGGATCACAGGGCAGCATCCAACGACGGACCTTCACCACGACATCCGGCAGAACTCGCTTCAATTCTCGCAGCCTGTAGTATTTATCTGACCCATCGATGTAGATGCGTAAGCGGTTTCTGCGAGGGATAACAGTGATCGACTATTTACAGTAAGCTTTGAGACAACTTCGGCATGATAGGGCCCCACCTCTTGCTTGATCTTGAGCTTTTTCGCAGCTACGATCGCCCACTTGATATCATCCAAAGTGAGCTCAAGCTAACACAATATATGAGTACTAGTTAAATCATATATGCCAAACGACTGACCTGGAGCTTTTGAATAGTATCCGTGTCCACAATGACACCGATGTAAGTGTACTCTGGCGCCCATGCTTCCTCAAAAACAGCAGCTATCTGCACAAAGTTCAGAATCCCATCCTAGGTCCATAAGTGAAAATATCTTACATCGCCCAAATGAGTTTTCTCAAGACGGCCCTTGACTATACGTGCAGAAGGCTCGCTGTTGGGAGTGGCAAGTTTGCAACTAATAATGGGCGTGCTAATAGTCTTGGACGCATTTATAATCTCTTTGATTCGAGGAACACCAAGCGTGACGTTCATTGAAGCAACACCGGCAAAATGGAAGGTCTTGAGTGTCATCTGCGTGCCTGGTTCTCCAATGGACTGGGCACCAACAGCGCCCACCGTGGAACCTGCACTGCACTAAGGCCTCTGAAGGAAACTTGCACAAACTCCACTTACCTGGCTCAATTCTGGCCTTGACGTACTTTGCCCAGCACAATGTGAGGAAATGCTGAAGCTGGGACTCGGTGACTTTGGCCTTGTTATCTACGATGGCCTTAGAGGCGGCTGCGGAGCGCGTCAGTCAGAGTAGAGTACAACTATATTTCTGTGCATACCTGAAGCCCCCATAGACAAGTCGGTGTCGGAATCCCACTCATTTGAGCGCTCTAGAGCCTCAAACATTCCCCGACTTTTGCGCATGCTAGCAAGATGATGAGCGACATGTAGTACGACGAATTCCCGTACAGTTGTGAGATATGCTGGGGTGCATTCGCTGGTGAACTTTGGGTTTTGGAGCTCTCGATCGACCAGTTCTACGACCTCGAAAGGGAGCAAGCCGCGACCGCGACGATTTCCTATTGCCTGAAAAGGGTGAGACGCTTGAATCATTCTGACAGCTTCTTGGTACATACCAAAGCATGCGTCCATGTGCGCTCAAACTCGACCGGCTGCGCGTCGCCTTCAAGGCATGCAGGATCCAAACCATCGTCACCATATCTGAATTGCACGACGCCACCCGTAGAGTTGCGCACTGATAGATCATATTGAGTTGTCAGATCCTCCAGGGCCTTCATTAAACGACGCTGCATGTAACCCGTCTCGGCAGTTTTCACTGCTGTGTCGACCAAACCCTCGCGACCGGAGATGGCATGGAACAGGAACTCGGTTGGCAGCAGGCCGCTAAAAAAGCTGTTCCTAACGAAACCCTTGGATGGAGGTTCTTTTGATTTTTTCGGGAAATGTGGGAGAGAACGATCTTGAAAACCATCTGGAACACGGTGGCCCGCAATGATTTGCTGGCCGACACAGGCAACCATCTGAGAGACATTGATCACGGAACCTGAAAACAACTGAGTGACATCAAAGACAGAGATCCTGAAGGACAAACCTTTAGAGCCACAGGTGGCCATGATCAGAGGCGCATTATGTCGACTCAGCTCCTGCATACAGATGTCTCCGACCTTGTCTCGAACTCTCGAAAGGATTCCAGATATCATAGCTTCCAGAGTTTGCTCTTGGTCGCATCCAGGTTTATTCTCCAGCTTCCCCTTCTTTGCCTGGGCAATGAGACCTAGACATTCAGCGTACGCAGCCTCGACCATTTGGTTTTTCTTCGACGCCAAAATAGGCCCAGGAATAACGTCGTTTATTCCGAGAGAGAAACCGAAATTCGCTGAATTGAGATTAGATTGCGGAACATGCCTAATGGACGATGAGACGCACCCAGCCAGCGAGCACACAGTTTTGCTACACGGTTCATGGCGGCAGCAGCCTCATGTGGACCATAGTCCCTCATTATTATTCCGAATATAGACTTCTTCTTCCCGCTCCCAACGATGGCTTTATCCATGACACCACACATAACTTCGCTGTTGACAATGACGAGCCAAGCATCGTTCGGAGACAGATCAGGGGCCGGGTCTTTGATGAAGGGGTAATGTTCAGGCTTTAGCTTTTCCGGCTTATTGCACTTGGATTCGACGTTCACAAATACGTTGGATTGCTTGTTAGGGCGCATTAGAACGTTGAAAATTTGTTTGCCTGTCCACAATCGTATAGGCTTCCAGATCGTCGGCGGAGGGATGTCAATTTGTAGGTTGGCATCGGCGAAGTAACAACATATTTGCGTGAACTGGCGACGGTCGAAAAAGGTGTCTTTACGAGAAATCAGGTAGGAAGCCGTAATAAAATCTTGGATGGCGGCGATCACAGGCTCTCCGTTTCGAGGGGTGACTAGATTATGCTTCACGCTCATGAGCTCGAGTGCTTCTGTCCTTGCTTCCTCCGTCTGAGGAACATCTAGAAGGTGATGATTAAGGGAGTATTTGAGTTAGCATGATGAAAGACTAACGAAGATTCATTTCATCGCCATCAAAGTCGGCATTGTATGGCCCGCAAACACATTCGTTTAGACGGAAGGAGCGCCACGGACGAACCTTGACCCTGTGACACATAATCGAGAGCTACAGGGCAACAAGTCAGTACATGTTTCAAGCTAATGCAGAACAGCAGACCTTGTGTAGACTGGGTTGCCGATTGAATAAGACGATATCACCATTAATAATGTGCCTCTCGACAACATCCCCAATTCTCAAACTGTCCGCCACAGCGTTGCGGTTGCCAAACTTCAAGAATTTCTTGAAGCCACTGCTCCCTGCAGTCACGTAGTTGGCGCCAGGATGCACATCACACCCATTGCGAACGGCTTGAGTGAGACTTTCAATGTTGTGAGGAGTCACCCGTTCTGGGTACGTCAATATTTTTGCGACACGTTCCGGGACCGCTACTTCATCGATACGCAAGTTTGGATCGGGGGAGATGACGGTACGACCGGAAAAATCGACACGTTTTCCAGATAAATTACCGCGGAATCGACCCTGTTTACCCTTCAGACGCTGGACAAAGCCTCTCATTGGCTTTTGGCCAGCTTGTGAAGGTACCCCGGGAAGCTCAGAGTTGATATACATGGCAACCGAAAGTTGAAGAAACTCCCAGTGTTCCTGAACTTGAGTTGAGCAACGACAAGCATCGCGAATGTGCTAGTGACTTACCATGAATTGCGCAGTGGGTGCTCCTTTAAAAAGACCCTGCTTTATGAGAGCATTAGTGAAAACGATCTCCGTAAGTTTGACAGTAAGATCATCTTCATTGGAAGCACCATCCTGAGCGACAGATGGCCTAATGCAAACCGGCGGAACAGAGATGTACTGCCAGATATACTCTTCCGGACGACCGAACTCGGGACGTAAACCGAGTAATTCGCAGTCCTAAGAGTAGAGACATTAGTCTTATGAGTATCACGTCACGTATAAGTGCAACCTCATCGGATATTCTCTTGAAGAGATCCAGAGTTTTCAACGGGTTAAGGTCTTCATGGATCGCCTTGTTCAAGTACATTCCAAGTTCCTTCTGCGCTTCTACCGCTGGGGCAAATGTACGTTTCCACTTCTCCATCTCGTCTGCTGTCTTCTTGGAGCGAAATTTATCATGGATGATCTTCAGCGCTCCTGCCTTTTTGACGGCACCATTTGTGGCTGAGCAGTACGGGCAGTACACAACCTTCCGTGCCATTGTATTCACCTGTTTGCATAATGCCTGCCGGTGGATGTTTTCGAGACCAGCTCGGCGAAAACGTTTGAGGTACATCCGGCGCTCGGGTTCCTCCAGCAGCACGCGGGCACAGGTCTTTCGCACGTCAGAAAGTAGAAGGTATAAGAGAAGTTTAATCACTCACTTTACATATGGCTTGGAGGATGGCAATGGTATGCTTAAAGTAGCCGATGTGGAATACTGGGACAACCAGTTTGATATATGCATAATGGCCAACGCAATCAACAGAGTTGAGACCACAAGTCTCGCAAAATGCATTCTTCTCGGTCGTCCCCTGAGATCTTGGTCAGTCAAGTCCACGACGTAGAGAAGTATGGGGACACGAACTAGCCGACGATCTAAAACACCATCTTTGACGGGAAGTCGATCGGTGGGAGTATACAAATCGCGATGAGTAACCTGGAACTCCGATATTTTGACTGTATCTTGGGCATTGAGCAAGCTGAACTGCAGCTGTTTTCTGACGAGTTCTTGCGTTAACCGACATAAGGAAATGGAAGGGGGAACTGGACGTACATAACTTTTGGTGCCTCGGAAGGCACTGTCTCTTTCATGGCAGAGAATATAACACAAGGAGCTAGCGAAAGCTTTTGCTACAGTGCTGGTGATTCATGCACACGCGCAGAGCACAAGTAAAATATCCGTATATACAGCGCGGATCAGGTTACTGACAGATTGATCAAAATTCATATGACACTGTGACTATCGTAACACAACCCCGTGACGCCGTGACTTGGATGATGAGACTTGCGCGTCGCGGTTCGATCATCTCGCATCCAGACCATGTCGAGAACATCATACGATAGGTTCGAGTACTCCCCGAGTCCTGCCATCTGCATGCTCATGAATTATCCGACAGATATCTCACTGTTTTCTCCCCCGAGGGGCGGTTGTACCAAGTCGGTACGTTGATATTATTGGAGATGCTCCTGGTCGCGCATGTTCATGCGATCCTCCCTCAGAGTATGCGTTTAAAGCTATCTCTGGCTCTGGCCACACCGCAGTGTCTGTGAGGGGCCTGGATACTTCTGTGGTCATTACCCAAAAGAAGATCCCAGTATGTTGCACTACCGAACGAGTGTCGCCATGATCTTTACTTCAGACAGGACAAGCTGTTAGATGCATCAACTGTCACACATCTTTACAGCATAACGCCTAGTATAGGGTGTGTGATGACTGGTCTCATTGGTGAGCACTATTAGCATGGAATGGCTCGTATTTGCGCTGACGTAGTTGCAGCTGATGCTCGTGCACAAGTGTTACGTGCTCAGCAAGAGGCTGTCGAATGGAGATACAAGTATGGCTACGAGATAACACCTGATGCCCTGGCACGACGACTGGCAAACATCAATCAAGTCTACACGCAACGTGCTGCCATGCGGCCTCTAGGCATCTGTAGGCCCGCCTCCTCTTACTATGAAATGCGCTGAAACGGGATTTCTCTACAGCTATGATCCTAATTGGTATCGACCCAGAGTACGGACCACAATGTTTCAAACTAGACCCAGCAGGATACTTTGTCGGGTTCCACGCCACCGCTGCCGGACAGAAACAGCAAGAAGCGATGAACCACCTGGAAAAGAAGTGGAAGAAGTTAGACAAGGGTAAGGGAGCTGATGATGCGGCAGCTGCTGGCAAGAAACTCAGTCGGGCGGAGGTTATTGAGGTGAGTGAAGTTATGCATAAAATGACGCGTGCCTTACAGCCGAGGATTGTTCAGATTGCCATAGAAGCCATGTCAACGGTTCATGCGACCGACTACAAGCCTGGAGAAATAGAAATAGGGATTGTGTCGACCGCTGAGGATGAAAACCCCAAGACTCGCGGTCTGTGGCATGTGATGGATGAAGCAGAAGTGGAAAGACACCTGCTAGCGTACGCAGAAAAGGACTAGGGTGACAGCTGTATCATGGCAATCTATAATTTGCGCGGAAGCTTGAAGACGTGAAGGGGTATAAATTGATATACTATTTGGACGTCATTTATTTCTGTAGAGAAGCTCCCCCACTCTGCATGACCATGAGTATTGAATCAGATCTCGGATGGGAATACTAACCAGGATGGCATCTATCTCCACCTGAGCCAAGTACCTCAAAGCCGGTTTCGAGAAGCGGGCTGGAGCCTCCCAGAACTCCGTGAATACGGGATGATCTTGAGATGATGGTGCTTTCGATGAGGTCTGAGGAGCAGCGCTCCGTGTGGGATCAGAAAAGGACAATTGCCATTCTGGAGGTGCTGCAGGATGAGGATGAGAAGGAGCTGCGGCTATTATGGATGAGGATATATAAAATAGTTAGAAAATGTAGACAACGTACTAGCAGACCACACTCGTTTTCCAACGAAACTGATGAGTGGTCTATGTGCGAGTATTCGGATTGACGGATGCATGTCGTCTCGAGGAAAGGCGGGCGACGGGCCGACATGAAAGCGGCTCCGTTAGTTGTACATGTTTGCGATTGCTACGTCCGGGGCTATCCTATGTGATCGCTTAGCCTTAGTGACGCATCTCATATGTCACTTATATAAGTCAAGCTTAAGCTTAAACTGCTCTTACCAGCTTCAAATCATGTCCCTTCTTCAGGCATACACTTCCTTGTCATCGAGCTCGTCGAGATCTACAGTGTCACAGACTCTCCGCTCCATTGCTGGTATGTGTACATCATTACATTTTGGTTGCTCACTTCAGTCTTGCTGTCCAGACGCCCCGACTATTGACTCAGCATCATGTAAAGCACTCACCCAGCTCCTTCTCGATGACCTCCAGGTAATCATTATTGATGCCACCCCCAGCCGCCTTAGCCACGATGGTGCGCCCGCTTTTCACAGACCTATCCAAGCGTCCTGACCGTACCTGCTAATCGTAGACGCATTGCCTGCCCTTTCCGCTGTGAAGAGCTTTGGTAAAATCCCCCATGTTACCCAAGTCCTTGCATCAGCACACAACCTTAATTGTCTTATGACGCTGGCCACGAAACTCGAAACTACCCCGGACGCATCAAACGAAGCTTTAAAGTGCGTTGCTAACACCTTACTTCTCAGTGAAGTCGCTCGCACCAGATTGTTGAGTGAAGAAGTCGACGGAGGAAATATATGCGTTGATATCCTCCAGGTCCGTGCCCCCTCTCTATCCTATCCACGTAACTAGACCATTTCCTAGAAATCTTCAGCTCCCGAACACATCTTTCTCGTGTCCAGAATCCTCTTCCTCTGCACTGCATCCCGTCATCAATCTGCTTCCTTCCTTCAATCCATCGTTGAGACACAGCGCACCCACTTTCCTGGCGGTGGAACAATAGTTGATGTTATTGCCCTCAAGTTTGAGAATTTAACTGCGTCTATGCAAGCCGGAGTCTACATGTCCCGCGATGCCATGACAGATCTCTTGAAGCTGACCTTCAATCTCCTCGTTCACTATCCAATGGTCAGTCACCTGCTTCTCATAAATAATTACAAACTCTTACCTGCGGTCTAGCTTGCCCCTTCTGAAATCCAATCTCCCGCATTGGCCGACCAGGCTGATGATCAAAAAGTGATGGGAGATTTCTGGAACCCCCACCTTAATGGGTGAGTCCTTCGCGCAGATATCCATCCCACCATCTTACGTAGTTGCAGTATCCTACCCCCACTTGTTCACGCGTTTCAGGCTATCCCCCTTTCGACCCCAAATCCTTTAACATCGCCATTAACCCACATTATTCATTCCCTAATTACTATCCCTGTCAACCCATCAACCCGATCGATATGGTTTGGCACTGGTTCGTCTTCCGAGTCCACTGCTCCTCTCTTGGCCGATTCAAGTCACGCTGATGAGCCGGAGGGCAGCCATATTGAACCCCCCACCTCGTCCACTGACTGCGCGTCACGCGCCTATGAAATCCTGGACACGACCCTCGCTCATTTCCTTCCAGGTAACATCGACCCAGACGAACCTGCAGTGCGAGATTTATGCAAGGCAGAGGGGGACTCATCCCTGGACGAGATTGTCTGTCCGGTTGTTATGCTTCTCACACGATTCTGTCTCGGTGACGATGACGCCAAGGCAAGGATAAGGGAACGGCTAGTGCCTGCAAGCTTGGACAGGACGCATCCTCTGGAGACCAGGCCAGATCTCTTAGGTCGGTGCATGAGACTCCTTGCATCCGTCTACCACAGCAGGTTGAAGGACGCTACGGGAGAGATGCTATATGCAATGTGTGATTCACATGGTACGTTTATATGCACCTCCTATCAATCATTTTTACGAATGAAATCTAGCCACAACCCTCGCTGGTTATTTCGGATATGGGAATGTCGCTGGTTTCCTGTTCCACAAAGGTGTCGTGACCGCACCGCCTGCTGGTGCTGCCTCAGGCGCCCCACCGACTACTGCTTCAGGTTTACCCATCAACCCCATCACAGGGACCACTGAACCTTCCGCTGAACCTACACAAGATGTTGAGATGACTGAAGAAGAGAAAGAACGTGAGGCAGAGAAGTTGTTTGTATTATTTGATCGGCTGGAGAGGACCGGTGTGCTACCTCCCAGCCAGAATCCCTATCGGAAGGCGATTCAACAGGGGAAAATGAGATGATTTCAAGTAATGAATACAAATGAACTTACGAGATAGCGCATATTGATACCAATCTCTGATTTCACTTTTACTCAGCATTTGACTTGAATCAACAGTACTAGTAATGAAGCATGGAGGTTGTCATCACGACTAGCCTAGAGTAAAATAAAACATCATGCATAAGTATATACTGTACGGGTTATATGCGTAACATGAACTTGGTCCACAAATATATGGCAAGTCATCATTTTGGGGAGAGTACTGTGTAGGCAGTACATATGAGCATGAATCGTTATCGCAACATGCTCAGTCGAAAGTGATCTTGGACCCCTCGAACGGAGCGACAGCGCCAGTGCGTGGGCCTCCTCGACCTCTGCCGCCTCCCCTCCCGCCACGGTCACCACCTCGTCCGCGTCCTCTGAAACCGCGGTCACCACCAAACCCACCACGCCCACGGTCACCGCCGAACCCACCGCGTCCGCGACCTCGGTCACCAAAACCACCACGGCCTCGATCGCCGAAGCCCCCACGACCTCCGCCGCGGCCACCTCCACCTCCAGCACTGTCTCTTGGTTGTGAGAAGTCTAGGCGAAGGTTGCGACCGTCGAGCTCATAACCCTGCAGCTGTTCGTGGGCCGTCTTCGCGGCATCGAGAACGCTGAATTCGACATAGGCAAAGCCTTTCGGCCGTCCCGATTCACGATCCGTAGGAACACGAACGCTTTTAACGTCGCCATGCTCGCCAAACACTTCCCAAAGCTGGTCTTCATTGACACCAAAGCTAAGATTCCCAACAAACAAAACGCTTGACGCTGGACTCTTCGTGTCGCCGAAGGACTTTGCTCGGTTTTCACGGACAGCGCTTTTATCCGGTGGAGTGCTTTTGTCAATGTTGACAGGCCGTCCATCAATTTCCTTGCCATTCATTTCAAGGGCCTTTTCAACTGCATCTGCGGATGCGAAATGAACATAGCCAAAGCCGCGAGACTTGCCAGTTGCACGATCGGTTTGTACGTGAGCGGAGACAACTTCGCCGCAGGAGGCAAATTCCTGCGCCAACCAGTCATTGTCGACATTCCACGATAACCGACCAACGAAGATGCTTTTCGTTTCCTCCGTCGATGCGGCAGGAGCTGCTTCACCATCGGCCAATTTTACCTTTTTAGGGGGAGCGGCAGGTTCTGCTTCTGCTTTGCGCTTGGTGCCTGTAGAACAATCAGATTGGTGAACGACTAATGCGATCGATAACGTACCCTTGGCAGGTTGAGCCTCGGCCTCGTCTGACGAGCTCTCGTCGCCTGAAGAAGAGTCGGAAGAACCATTGCTCTCCACTTTACCCTTGGCTGTTTTTACGGCGGGGGCACTAGCAGGCTCTTCATCGTCTGATGATTCATCGGAGTCTGACGTGGACGCGGTCTTTTTGGGTTGTTCGTCTTCTGAGGATGAGTCCGAGGACTCGTCACTTGATTCTGCAACCTTCCCATTCGATTTTTTGGGTGCCTGTGGAGTTGAATTAAGGTGGGAGGAAAATAATTGATAAAGCGAATACATACTGCCTTAGCTAGGATCTCCTTGGATGATGTCGGCAATTTGGCTTTTGCTGGTGATGCAACTGGCTTTGCAGGCGAAACGGCAGGCTTAGCTGCCTTGGTCTTAGTCTTATCTGCTGCCTTCTTATCTGTATACCATAACGTAAAGTGAAGGACGTTCAGGTTGATGAGCGACCAGTACCATTGACGACTTACCCTTGGCAGGCTGAACAGCGACCATCTTCACATCGCCGTCCTCATCCGACGAGCTCTCCTCACCCGAGGAAGCATCGGAAGAATCACTGCTCTCCATTTTACCCTTCCCTTTAGCCGGGGCACTAGCAGGTTTTTTTTCTTCCGGTGAATCATCGGAGTCCGATGAGGCGACAGTTTTTTTGGGTTTCTCATCCTCAGAGGAGGAATCCGAAGACTCGTCAGATGAATCAACATTGGCACGTTTTGCGGGAGTCTTTCCATTTGATTTTAGCGTTTTCTGTTGTAGTCGTATGAAAGTCAGATCAGAGGAGATGTCTAGTAACGCAAATACATACGGCCTTCGCCAATACCTCCTTGGATGATGCCAGCAGCGTTGCCTTTGCTGAAGCAGCCGATGGCTTTGCAGCCTTGGACTTTTCTGCCTTCTTGTCTGCCTTCTTGTCTGATTTTGCCATGGGGGACAGTTGAAGGATATACGGCAAATTGCAAGGTGCAATCCAAATTTTTGGGCTCAATAAGCACGTGAGCTGTCTGATTAAGGGCAGGTTGCTTGGGACTTGGGGTAATTGGCTTGACTATCCACATCAATCGCATTCATCGCTGCTGCAATGGACAATCACTTTGATGTTATCGTGCTCGGCACCGGTCTTACTGAGTCTATAACAGCTGCGTGAGCAAAATTGCCACTCGCCTATCATATCCGTGTGCTCAGTACCAGCTTCTCAGTGCTCTCTCCAAGGCTGGCTTTACAGTCGCCCATATTGACCCCAATCCATATTATGGTGCAGATGAGGCATCACTTTCACTAGACGAACTCGCACAATGGGTCGATCAGCGCAAAGAGGATAACAGCAATCAGACAGCTTCTTATCGTCCAAGATACCATTCCGTTACCTCCAATGGAGAAATCCCACCTCATGCGAGACAGTATTCGGTCTCACTGACTCCTTCCGTCATCCCATCAGTTGGCCCCTTCATTTCATCCCTCATTTCCTCCGGCGTTTCGCGATATGGCTCATTCAAGCTCCTTGGTCGTGTCGTCATTTATGACAACGGCGCGGTGAAGGACGTCCCACAAAGCAAGGATAACATCTTCCAGAACAAGGCGATGAGTCTCTTGGAGAAGAGGCGGTTGATGCGTTTCCTTATGTTTGCCGGTGGAGACTTCGAGGAAAGTGAGGAGCTGCAAGACCAAGAACATTCGCCCCTTCTCGATTTCCTGCAGAAGAAATTCCTTCTCAGTGAGGCAACCGCTCGCGCCGTCACATACGCTCTAGCGTATTGTTATTTCGCGAATGGTGAGATTGTCTAGCTCTCTGGGAATTCATTAAATTGAAGGTGCCTCCAGAGCTGACTCTTCCCGCTTTACATCGTATTCGCAATTACCTTAGGGCGTCCGGTCGTTATGGATCGTCCTCATTTCTCGTAGGTTATTACGGTGGTTCGGGCGAAATTGCTCAAGGGTTCTGTCGAGCGTCTGCTGTGGGTGGAGCTGTCTATATTCTGGGACGATCTATCACAAGCCTCACATCTCTCGATTCCGCCGAGTCTGAATACCTTCCTAATCCATCCCGGTTCGCTGTCGAGGTCGATGACGTTCCAGACCGTCTTCACTGTCAATGCCTTATTTCATCGACCGCTATTCTACAAGAGCACCTTCGACCTCGCCCGGATGTCATCCGACCG
Organism: Rhizopogon salebrosus TDB-379; assembly: GCA_029603245.1. NCBI lineage: Eukaryota > Fungi > Basidiomycota > Agaricomycetes > Boletales > Rhizopogonaceae > Rhizopogon > Rhizopogon salebrosus. The sequence continues at coordinate 178,183 of MU837010.1, read as the reverse complement.
ACTATTCCATCCTCCACCTCCCCGCAACCATTTGCAATAGCACGGTGCATTGCCATCGTCGACGCGCCCATTACTTTGCCACCTTCCCTGGACACCGAGGGATCTGGTAGTTCATCGGATCCTTCACTCTTGGTATTTCCTCCAGAGTCGTTGGAGGGGGGTTCGGCAAATTCTGCTGTACATGTTATGACAGCAGGTCCGGGTACGCTGTCGGCCCCTGATGGGAAAGGTACGATTTTTTTGAACCATGTTTAAGAGTCTCTCAATCCGTTCTAGGCATTCTCTATATGTCGTTGGCTCTTCCTGGTAACACTGGTCATTCAGCTGAGACCCTCTTAAGCCCTTCTCTGAAGGCTGTTCTCATATTGCTACAAGCCGAGGAGAGAACTTTGATTTCCTCTACATTTTATGTGCAGGAACTGGTTTCATACGCTCCCACCACATCAAAATCTCTGACGGGACTCCTAGCCGTGCCTTCGCCAGGCCCACACTTAACCGCGGGTGTAGATGAGGCTGCAATAATTGCCGAGGCTACTTTCCGGAAGGCGGTAGCTTCTCTGGAGGGGGAGAGGAAAGCACTATTTAATCAAGGAAGCGAGCGAGGTGAATTTTGGCCTTCGTTGACTGAGATTGAGGAGAATGAAGGCAATGAAATACAGTGGTGAAAGCATATTATCGCGTAACAACATATGGACTGATACTTTACCCGTCATATCATAATGCAATTATAATGCAAGCATCATTTCTGATTTCCGAGTTTTCACTATTAGCATTGTGCATACCTTTTTCAATGAACCATGGACAAGCTTCAGAGGTGCTACTCGTTCCTCATGAAGAGAGGAGAGGGTCTTTTTTTTGAGAATGGATGTCTGTGTACTTGAAAGGAGAGGACAGGGAATCCGATCGAGCATTGAGAATTAACCCCTTTGGCTGCAAAATGTCATGTACACGAATCACATCGATTTTAAAGATTGAATTCCAGCAGTAATAGTCCATGGTTTTACACGCGAACGAGCTACAACCAAATCAGTCATGTACTGCTGAAGAAAATACTCCGGAATTCGTAGCTCTAAATTAGCACAGTAACTTACGAAGTACTTCAGAACAAATGATCAGGTTCGCGCAGTAGGACCTAACTTGTGATCAACTTAAGTAAAGGGAATATGCGACTGAGGTCAGGACGAGGCCCATGATTCGCAAAAGCACAAATAATACAAAATCGAACGTGCAAAACTTCCATACTTCACATCGCTCAGCGCCCGTCCGGTCTAGGTTCTGACGTTGTAAAGATCAGTTCTAGCCCACTTCCATTGTAATGTCTGTACTCACGAGACCACTGTACGCTCAAAATCAGATTATCGTACCCTTTGCCATTTAGCTTTTCCATCGCCCGCTGCGCAATAGCGCGCTCATCAAAGGACACAAATGCAAAGCCCTTGCCAATACCCGTCTCTCGATCCCGGCCGACGTAAACCCTCGCCACACGGCCAAACGTTCCGAAAAGCTCACGAAGGTCAGATTCTTGTGTATCTTCCGAGATGTTGGTGACACGAAGTGTAGGAAGGTCTTCGCGATTGCCGCCTGGGCGTCCCATAGATTCACCAGGACGAGAAGCTCCGCCACGCATTGATGGCGGTACGTATTTTCCGCCAGTCGCGCCGCTGGCAGTAGGTGCGGGCACATCAGCCGCGTCATCACCAGGCGGGAGGTCAGCGGTTTCGAGTCCCGCTAGCGAATCCTTATACGGGCACTTGGCGGTAAAGTGGTCGCCTTTGCAAAGACGACAAACAACCTTTCCTGCGCCAGCCTTTGCAAGTTCAGTTTTCATATTTTGCTCTGGCGTTGCCTCTGGCTCAGAGGTCTGTCATGATAGTCAGCCTGATCCATAACAAAACAGGTGGTTGGCAAACCTTATTTCCTGCGCTAAGTTTCAAGGCAACATTCTCCCCAACCGTGGTCGTAGCTCGGTCTGGCCCTTCCTTGTTCCCTCGCTCCTTGCCAAACTTGGCCCATTTTTTGCGTTCAGCAACTGTGTGCTCGACGACAGATTTTTGGAGCGTGCGTTTAATTTTACGAGTAATCTTAATGAAAAACAAGGTCAATATACGAAGGCTCGGTGGGCGAACCAACGGAAGATGGATAAACGGCACCTTGACTTTCTTCCCCTCATCATTTATAGCGTACTCGATGGTGACACGGATCCCATTTTCATCCACATAATCAACGATCTTTGGCTGTTCACCAAATTCATCGACATCGTCGGCCCAAGAAGTTTTGGGTATACTGTAAAAACTGTAAGCCGATGAGTCTGAATGCTATTCCAAACCTACTTTGCCGCGGCCATGTTATCAGTGAGTATGTACCCGTTGACAAGCGCAAAATTCGAAGTCGGGGAAGCTTATATAAGCCAAAACCCCTAAATGGTTTGCCGGTGCACGAGTCAACATTATATCTCAGTGCCACTAGTCACTATATTTCCATACAGTAGAATCCCTGCTCTAGCTCGAAGACAACTGACAGTAACTACAAGAAAGTCAACCTCGAGCTTAACCGCCATTATAAATGTTTGCACCTAGTTATAAGTAAGAAAGTTTTTGGATGATTTACAAACAACAAAACTACGGCAGGCTTCGGTAAGATATTGTGCGAGATAGTCGAAATGAAATGTTCTGTATGATGAAGAGTAAAGGGTAAAGAGGGCAACCAATTCGTCTGCAATGTCGATAGCAGTGACAGAGGAAAACTTGACTAAAGCAGCTCATGAAGGACTTGATCGTATCGATGAGGCATATGTGACCTAAAGAAAATGGGACGTGAGTATGTCATCTACCGGGGCTAGTCAAAACATACCCAAGCATATTTCTTGAGAAAACGATCTGAGAGAATACTTTTTCAACATCCAAGACTTCGAATAGCCTTAATGTTTGGTCAGGGTCCTTGTTGGGCTGTTCTGACTGATGCGAAGGATGCAGGTCACAGTCTCTGACAGCCCATAAGACACGACCAGGCGGGAATAGATCTGCCATTCGCATGTTTGCTTCAAGAGTTTTCCGCATTGCCAAAAACTACGTCATGAATGCATGTAATCAGTATTATCACGTCGTGATGCATAGAACGTACCCAATGATGGTCATCTGGAGATCCATCACCAGCTTTCCATCGCCTAATTCTATTGGTAATGACAGAATATCCTTCCGTACCGCCATTCCGCTCGTTTGCATCACACAGCCAGAGGGCTGCATTACGAATATCCCGGACAGAACCAAGGGATAGTCGAGACACGATGTCATCTGAGCATACAAAGGAGATGACCAATTTCGACGCCAAACGGCTCAGCGCAGCATCCGTCAGACAGCTAGGGAGGATTCAGAAATTATGAGCCAATCAACTAGGATGCATAGCGTACGGGGGTCCTATGCAGTAAACCGAAACGTTGCGGTCTGGTGGCAGGCCGCTTGGAAGCACTGTCAAACAAGTTGCCGGATCCGCCCACATCTGAATGGCAAACGTCAACATACAGGATACACAGCTGAGCGTTGCATTTACCATGGCCAAGAGAACTGCAACGCCTGCTCCCAGGCTATGTCCGCAAAGTATAAGTTCTGGTTTTCTTGATTAGCTGTAATTAATTATGATGAAGATGATAATCTCAACTACCATATCCTGGATTACGCGTCAGTGCATCCATAACGGCGAGATGCACTGGTTTGCCAATCTCGCCCATCACACGGGCCATACGAAGCATCCCTCCGTGAACGTGGTATTTGGGACACCTATCGTGCGAAATGGAGAGAATAGACAAACGCCTCCGGGAAGGCTTTCTACTTGACCCAGGGAATGGCACACTGTCCCCAGCTTCTTCGGGAGACGCAGTAGACGCAGGCTCGAATTCCACCGGTTCGCAAGTCAGGTCTACGGCGAGTTCATTAAGTGACATTGTGCCTGTGAAGTCACGGTAAGCACAGAGCCGGAAAACATTTCTCTGGATAAGTACCTCGTAAAACAAGCACGACCTGGTGTCTATCGTGGTCTGTCAAGACCCAGAATCTGGGCATTTGGCGCTCTATCCCGACAACAGCCGTTGCACGAGCCCTTGCCTGTACATTTGGCTCCTCTACTTGCTCCCCATGTACGGACCTTTCAAAAATTTCCCTATCATGCTTGCCCATCAATATGTCCCACCACGAGTACTCCAAGTTGTGAGAAGGTATTTCACGAGATGGGGAAGTTCCTTCTATCTCATTTTCTGCCGCATTGACGGCATTTTGGAGTTGCGCCTCTTCTGCATCCTTTTCGTTACTTGCAGTCGGCGGTTTTGAATTGCGAGACGGCGACGTCAGCAGCGGGACCCCAAAAAAGAGAAGACTGGCGCCACCATAACCAGCGAGGACCATCTTCGAAAATCGACGCAAATTAGTCTTTAGCTCAGCCATAGACTTTTGCGGTACATCTATGCGAGGGTCCTTCCATCTAAATGAAGACATGGACGACATTGACAGTCTTGAGAGCATACTCGGAGATCTAGAACGGGTATGAGATGTAGTGGGTGCCTCTCCGATGTCTGCAGATATTAGTTGTCCTCGATGCCCGGGGAATATCACGTCAGATGTTACTCGAACTCGTGAAGGTATACGTTTGAGATGAGGGGCGGTGGGTGGTTCATGGAACTGAACCTCGCGAAGATATGGAAACCAATTCTGTTCTTGCCACTCTTGAGTGACACCCTGCAGAGCCACCCATGCAACCAAAGCTCTAGCGACCTCTGTTATTCCGTACTTTCTCCCTGGGATATGTTCGTGTAAGCCAGGATTATCCCACTCACGCTTTACCAAGTCAATGAATGATGCCAAAGAGAAGGAGGCTTCGCTACTGCCAGGGAAGATGATGGAGAGGATATCGATGGAGCTATAAGCTGCTCGTAGAGATGCTGATGAAATATACTCCCCAACATAGATGGGAGCAAGAGTAAGTCTCTCCGCAAAGGAGATGGCGCTGGTAACTGCGCCTTCTAGGACGGGCGCAGCAACCTCGCTTCCACCGAATATTGCATGGTCGAGGGCGGAAGCAGCCACACCCACAACACTGGACGCTGCGTCTCGAGCAACCGAGAACTATGAAGATTCATGAGCTCTTGTAGCAGAAAGTTTAACAGCATTATTCGGCTCACCCCTAGTCGTGTTGCACCCTTGACAGCGGTGAAAGTAAGGGAGGTCGCTGCTGAGGCGAGATCAAGACTTCGCCTACCATATCTTTGCCATTCGTAGACCATGATTGCTGGTGAGTAGGAATGGTAGCTGTAGGTAGGGCAAGTCCATCCCTCAGCTGGTGAGAAGCCCAAAAGGTCAAATTAAGGTCAAAGAAACAAAGGGACCCGGTGCCCCAAGCACCATGCCTGTGATTGTGTGGGGACAAGATCCAAAATTGGACTTAGCAATAAGAAGTATTTATTCAACTGCATACACAATCCAAGTAACTTTTCACTCGGCAAGTAATAAATTATACTTCATTCATGTCTTCCAGCTTCCGCTCGTCGCTCCCAGCTCTCCGAGCGCTAGCTGCAGGATGTTCCCGGACGCTGGCATGTACGCCCTTCAGAACATATGCTACCGAAGCCGCAGCAGGTCATGACCATAAGCCCTCAAATTATGGCCAGCCACTCTTTCAGTCACACCCGCACCTCCGTAAGTTTAATCGTTCCACTTCACTCCCTACACCTTATCAAAGACAAGACAGTTAGGCCCAACGAGCTTACACCAGGAATTCCATCTGAGGAGTATGAGCGGCGTCGGAAAGACCTCATGGACAGCCTACCTAACAATAGTGTGGTGGTCCTGATTGCTGCACCAGTGAAATACATGAGCGGAAGTGCGTAACATTGTATTCTCATCCTTTCAACAACTTGAAATGCCCCTCAAGATATATTGTAGGACTTCACTAGGTCTGGCTGATTACTCGCCTAACGAGGTGTTTTCAAGCTACAAATACCGCCAGGCCTCTGACTTCTGGTATCTCACTGGTTTCGAAGAGCCCGATTCCGCAATTGTCTTAGGTACGGAGCTGTTGTCTTCTTTCCTTTTTTTCGGCTGACTCCTCACTTAGAGAAGAATTCGTCTTCTCGAGGATATAGAATGACACTGTTCTCGAGTGGGAAAGATTCCGCAAAAGAGAAATGGGAAGGCCCGAGGTAAATTCATTAACTGATATAATGTTCTGAAATAATGTTGTTTCCAGGACGAGCTTTGAAGATTCTCTGAGTATCTTTAAAGCGGACGACGCGCTCACAATAAAGGCTTTTCCGGCCCAACTCCGGTCTCTGATAAGCCTTTACTCTAATGTTTATATTGACCTGCCCCAGTCTTCGCGCAAGAATGCGCGTTCTACCAAGTCATTACTCCGGTACCTTTCACCGCCTGTCAATCCTCGATCAGAGTACGAGACTGTCGTGGAGTCACTGTCGAGCTCCCGACGGAAACCCCTTGGTCCTCTTATTGCCCAGCTACGAGCCTTTAAGAGCGTTTGCGAGCAACAGGTCATGAGAACAGCCGCTGACATCAGTGGTCGCTCCCTTGCAAAGGTCACTGACATCATGAACACATCCACGTGTGAATCTGACATGATACTTTTCGCCCGAAAGACAATGCGCTTTACACGACCTGGCATCTCTGAAAGTGCACTGGCCGCTCATTTTGAGTACTTGTGTTGTCTGTCGGGTTCACAGCGTCTTGCATACGTCCCAGTTGTTGCATCTGGGTGAGTCGTGTCGGCTTGGAAATGCACCTCGTGAAGATTTTTACTGTGCGATGCAGGCCAAACGCACTCATCATACACTATACATCGAATAATCAAGTTGTACAAGATGGGGAGATGATTTTAATGGACGCAGGATGTGAATACAAGTAGGTCGTTGCACTCTTCTTTCTGACAATTTTGACATTGTTAAGTGGTTACGCATCCGACATCAGTAGGTGCTACTAGTTATACTTCCAATGCGTTGCTCATGCATCTGGTCATCCTTAAGCTCGTACATACCCAGCCAACGGTTCTTTTACAGCTCCGCAGAAGGAGCTATATAGCGCAGTGCTGTCTGCGCAGAAAGCTCTTGTAGGATTTTGCACGGAAGCAGAGGGATTGAGTCTTCATGATCTGCATCGAAAATCTTGTGACCTCCTCAAACAAGAGCTGAAACAGATAGGGTTTACCCTCCATACAGGTGACATAGAAAGAGTACTTTACCCTCATTTCCTCAGTCATCCAATCGGGATCGGTACGTAGCTGTCTGCTCTCACTTTCTGGTCGTGACACAGGAATTCCCTAGATTTGCATGAATCATCGCATTCAGACCGAGGAGAACTGTAAGTTGTTCTCAGAGTGTTGCCGTTGTTAGATCTAATTCCATGCAAGATTGAAAGCCGGGATGGTCATCACCGTAGAACCAGGTAAGTATTCGGGCATTAACGATAACTCCATGACGGATATTAACTGCCATTCAGGAATTTATGTGCCACCTACCGCTCAATTTCCAAAGCATTTTCACAACATTGGCATTCGGATAGAGGTTGGCTACGATCCGTGATGCAGTTCCACAGGTTTTCTGACATACCTTACAGGACGAGGTCCTTGTCGGCGAGAAACACCCCGTAGTTCTCAGCGTTAGTGCGCCCAAGGAGGTTTGTCCCGTCCCCCCATTCCCGCCGGACAAACTAAAATCATTGTAGATTGAGGATATAGAGGGTGCATGTCAAGGAATGCTGGGACTGGAGCCCATTTAAGGCTGGATATTTATGTACTAGATTTTGCATAATCTGCGCGCTTCCGTGGCGCGCTCCCAGACAGAGAGCATCACTCATCCTCAGCATGATCAACTGTCTCCAGCGCCTTGAGTATCTGGTCCTTCCTCAGCCACTTGTCTTCAGGAGTGAAGTACCAACTCAGGAAAGCGAAAATGGAAATTGCACCGAAGATCACGACGGACTTCGAAGGAAGGTTATTCGACGAATTGATCAGGACAAAGGCAAGACTCACGAAATTGAATGTCTCGGCGCTCACAGGGAATTCAAAAGGCGATATATCGACCTAAGACAAACTTAGTCGAATCTTTGTTACTGAATGAAGGCAACGCACAGCAAATACAAGGGCATTGAATAAGGCGGCGCAAACATAGAATGGCTTAGCGTATTTTCCAAGCTTGAAATGAGAGGACTGGAAATGATCAGGGGTCATCGTCAAGCGCAGTAACGCGATAAGGCCATATGCCGCAATCGTGGGAACGGCACCAGCTGAGACCAGCGAGGTGAATGCCACCTGACTGGGAAGGATCGTACATAGAAGGAGGGCAGCGAAGATGTAAATGACGGTCACTGCATTGCGGGGTTGTCCTTTTGAGTCCACAGTGCCTATCCATCCTGACAATGGCATGACCCCATCTCTTGCAACCGCGAACACAAGCCGTGAAGATGCAACGATAGCGACAGTTGTGTTCTTATTAAACAGCTGATGAAAAACTCAACTATTTCATAAGAGCGAGTACACACCATAATTAAACCAATAACCGCTATGGTTGTCATCAAAATGCTCGCCTTCTTTCCGAGAGCGAGTGCATAGATCTGCACAAACGGCTGTGGCGCATCGAGAGAGAACACGGTGTCGAGGTCCGGTGTGCAGAACAAAAATAGAATGGTCGTGATGAAGCCTAGGACACCCGTTGCGATTGCGCTCCATAAAATTCCTTTGGCAGCAACGACACTAAAGAAAGTCAGACAGGAGCACCATTACGACCATATCAAAGGTCACACCTAGCGTTCTTAGTCTCCTCAGCGATGTGCCCTGAAGCATCAAAGCCTGTCAGAGTACCTGCCGTGAATAAACTAGAAGTATTTCAGATGATTAACTGCTCGCTGAAATTAAAGTCGACGTACAAAGATAAGAGCCAATTCCATCCGGCTGGGGCTCCTGTGCCGTTATCTGTCACGGAAGTCAACATGGGCAAAGTTACGGCGTTCGCAGAGCTGAACGTACACGTCATCGTGAAGACATCTTTAGCAGACCGGAAACCATACGTATTCGAAACACCAATGGGCAACCAGATGAGACACAAGAGAAAGTCCAGCATCATCAAGCCAACGGAAAATTTGAAGACACCAGAATACCATTGTGGTGGAAGGTAGTTGATAGCCACCGACAACAATAACATTCCTTCTGATATTGCCCAGATGAGAGCGCGCCATTGGATATTGCCATTTCCGACACCTCCAGGGAAGTCAATCTCCCAGACCGCAAGTTGAGAAACAATATAATTGGCTGTGGTCTGTAAATATTTGAGTTCATTATAACCATAAACCTCGCCATGGACATACCTGGCAGTTGCTAGCGGTGAACGTCATCCATGCGGTACACGCCCACCAAGCAACGAGGAAGCCGAAAAATCTGCCATACTTGGGACCAGCACTCTCCGCGGCCCATATGTAGATCGAGCCGCTTAGTGGTAATGCAGAGCAGATCTCCGCAAGAACAGCAGCTGTAATGAGCATGAAGACCACCGTAACAACGTACGAAGACCTGTGCTGGTTTTAGAATACGCCAGTAAGATACACATCACTGGACGAACCATATCGCTGCGGGTCCTCCGGCAAGAAGTCCGAGGAAGAGAAAAGATCTATCGGGACGGTGTCAATAATAGCAGGAGTGTCCAATGCAGTTCGATACCTGACACCGCCAATGAAGTTTAGGGCGACAAAACTTGCCGCAAAACTCTCAATCAGCTTCCAACTGCGATGCAATTCCTAAAGAAGGTGAGGACAAAAACTAAGGTCCCAAATATAGTCTCACCTGTTTATAGCCAAGTTGTGCCTGAAAAAAAGAGTCAGCAAACATGCATTACTCCTCGAAAGGAGTGTGATTAGCAAGGTGACACTGGGGGCTTCCCTACGCAGGTATGAGCGCTGTTCAGGTTCGAGCGGTATAATCTCAACCCCTACTGCAACTCAGACGTCATTGACAACCCAGGCAGTGTCCAGGATGTGCAAAAAACAATCCAGTCGGCAGTAAGGGTACCCGCAGCCATCCAGTTTATCACTTTAGATCGACGTTACCGATTATTTCAGTGATACCCAACGCGTCATCTCCTGCTAGGTCATTCCCTTCCGTCATTATTACCAACTGCAAGGCATCCTGGTCTGCGACTGATCCACTTTCACTGTCACCAGTAACATTATCCGCCTTCTGTGCTTTAGTGCTGGAAGACATCCTGGTAAAATGAGCTAGAAGATAACGAGGATGAAGAAGTTACGAGTGGTGATATAAAATACACTTGGGTGATATCAATGTAATTGTAACTCCGAATTGTAAAATCACACAGTTGTCAATGTCATCTGGAGACACCTCAGGCCCGGCGGCGCGTTACTGACTCCCGTCACAAATGCTCATGGAATGTTAAGATACTAGCGCGACGCGTGGGCAATTACAAAGGAACAGAGATTTTGGGGACTTACGGGTTTCAGAGCCTTGATGAGGAGCCATTCCTCAGTGGAGACATCAGTCTTGAAGGAGGTCTAAGGATTGTCAAGGTTAGTTCTAAAGTTATCACAGTATCATGTGCAGTCAAACCTTGAGAACATCAATGCTCTGTCGTGTGATGTGACTAAAGAGTTCATCTTTTTCTTCGAAATGTCGGCCAAACATCTTTGCAGACTCATAAACAGCATGTTCGATTTTTACGGCGACGCCTGCACCAGCTTGGGATTTCTTGACGATCTACGGCAGGTTCGGAAACAATACCACTGTCAGGACGGAATGCTCACATCGAATGGCTTGTGGTTGATCTCCAAAGACGTGCTTTACGGGATTATGAGTGGTGGCACCCAGGAAGCCTAGATGAAATACTTACACCTTCCCAAGGTCGATGATTTCTTTTTTCTGCGTTACTGGATCGACCGTGACGACACAAAGTGGAGTGCCCACCCGAAGAGTCCCATCCAAGATGTCGACCCCTAAGATAATGGGATCACGTTTACAAAAGCAAGCGATGGTCTTCAATCTGCATGGCCACACCGCTTGCGGAGCCGCGTCCCTGCGCTTCGCCTCCATAATGTCGTTATTATATGCAGTGAAAGCGTCAAACAGGTGGTAGATGATATCAGCTATACATCCAATCAGAACAGTCACCGGAGTAAGTGCAAAACTAAAACCTTTGAACACTTTGATGCCCATTTCCTCGGCGAGCTTCTCTGCATCTTTGTCAACAGGTACGTCGAAACATAGAATGACTGCAAGCTCCTTTGCCTTCTCTAACATTGTGGCAGCGCGCATGACATCTTTCTTGTGCACAGGACCGATGTTGATCCCCGATACGGGAATTTTGCTAACCTTCAAGAAATCTAGCAACGCTTCAAGAGATCCCAACGTACTGGCCTGCACACAAACGCCGCGACCTGATTTGTCCACGGAGTCTAAAAGCGTGGTTAGGTCTGACATGACTTCGTCGAGCATATCCTCCTCGTCATCGTCTGGCCCAACTACAAGTAGGCGTGACCCTGCGACAGCTTTATCGAGATCAGGAGCAACAAGCTTGACACCCAGTGCGGCCTTGACTTCTTTGTGGTGGACATATGCTGACTAAGAGGGAGATATGAATTTCACATTGCAAGCATCTCAAATCGTACACTTGCCTTAATCCGCAGCTCACGAAGTGGTTGAGGAGTTAACAACGCACGGACCTGGGTGACAATCGGGCCATTGAGACCACACACGACTATCTTGTCGCCTTCGCGTAAGATACCGTTGGACAAGATAACATCGATTGTTGTGCCCAAACCCTCTACTACCTTGACTTCGAGGACGGTACACTCCAGCTCCGAGAGGTACATCAAGCGATCGCTCATGCGTTGCTGAGTGAGATTAACCAATAGCATGATCATGTCGGGAACGCCTTCTCCGGTAATGGCGGAGGTAGGTACAAGTGAAACATTTCGAGCAAAGCTCTTGTTCTCGTAGTACAGGACTGCGTTTAACCCCTGCTCTGCAAAGGCAAGGATAGTCTTTTGTACACGATCTTCGAATTCTCGTTGCACCGATCGTTTTTGCTTGGCGAGTGATTCTTGGAAGGCGCCATCGGGAGTTGCTTTCCAGTCGTATAACCGGTCAATCTGACAACACTCAACGCAAGCGCAAGGGACTATTGCTCAAATTTACCTTGTTGAGGGCCACGATGAAGGGCGTTTTTTTGTCTTTCAATAATCTCAACGACTCCAGGGTTTGTGGTTCAAGGCCGTGCTGGGAGGATGATAAAAAATATGGATTTGTGCAAAGAACTGAACCGTACCATGATATCAACCACCAAGATTGCAATGTTGCATAAGGAACTTCCACGGCTGCGCAAGTTAGTAAACGACTCGTGTCCGGGTGTATCAATAATCAATAATCCCGGGATCTTGTATTCTTGGGAATTGTCCTGGTATCGCCGTTCAGATAAAAGCAGCGCCAGAGTACTAGTTAAGAGACCGACCTTATTCATCACTGCGGTCTTTGTCTTGATCGCATCTACCGGGAAGTACGTAGCACCTATTTGCTGTGTAATTCCGCCAGCTTCGCCTTCTTGTACGTTCGTTTGACGAATCTGAACGGTATGAGCAGCTGTGAGGGGAATGTTTGCAAGAAAAGCCACATACTTTGTCCAGTAGTTTCGTTTTACCGGTATCAACATGTCCAAGAATACAACAGATGGGACTGCGAAGATTATCCCCACCGTCCACAGTAGGGGTAGCTACATGTGCCCGTGTTGCCCGTGTTGCCCGTGCCGTCCTGGATGCATCTGGAACAGCCTCGGGTGCTCGTGTTGCGCTGGATGTGTTTGCTCGCACTACACTGCATTCATCTGCCTGTGCTGAACTGGATGCATCCATGTCATGCTGCACGTCAGTGTGAACTTCCGGTTGCTTCTCCTCCTCGCTGCTCTCATCCCATTCATCTCCGCTACTTGCATCCCATTCATCCTTGACTGCGTCCGCTTTGGCTTCCTCCTCCGCAGGGGATTCAACAGTGGAAGGGGCGGGGGGAGCCTCGACAACGTCCGGGGTTTCTGGTCTCGACTCGGGAGCGGGTGAAACTGAGAGCTCCTGGGCAATAGGTCCCTTCTTTTTCTTGTTACCAGACACCGCCTTCTTTGCTGCAACACCTGCATGCTGCTGTCTTTGGAGCCCCTCAATCTGGACGCCGGATGCGAGGAGGGCCTGCCGACGAAGCTCGGCGGCTGCCTTCTCTTCCTTCTGTTTCTTCGTCAAGAATCGACCCTCCTTCTTAGCCAGCTCGATCTTGGCCTGAATAGCCCGTAAGAAAAAATCCTCCTCTTCTTGATGCTGGGATCATACCTTTTCTTTCTCCTTCCTCCTCTGTTTCTCCTCCTCTTTCCGCTTTGCCTCCTCCTCTGCTTGCCTCTCCTCCTCCTCTATGCGTGTCCGCTCCTCTTCTTCTTTTCTTCGTGCTTCCTCCTCGAGTCTCTTCTTCTCCTCCATCATAGCCTTCAAGGCACCAATGCCGCTTTTGGCCTTCTTTGCAGGTGCGGGAGTCGGGGCAGCCGCAGGAGTAACATCCTCGTCTTTCTTCCCCTTCTTCTTCTTCTTCTTTTTCTTCTGGTCCGTCTCCCCAACCTCTGCTCCTTCATCTTCGTCGTCATCAACGACTGTAGGAGTGGCGTGATTTAGCGGTGCAGCAATAAGTACGGGAGTCGGGGCTGGGTCAGCAGCGGTATCCTTCCCTTTCTTCTTTTTCTTCTTCTTCTTATCCGTCTCCCCAGCCTCTACCTCTTCATCATCTTCATCATCCCCGGGCGCCGCAGTAATAGTAGTTGCGGCATCCTCATCTTTCTTCCCTTTCTTCTTCCCTTTCTTTTTCTTTTGGTCCTCTGGGAATTCATCCTCAGCTTGCGCGGCTTGAGGAACAGGCGTAACGTCGCCGTCAGGGTCTCCGATCTTGCCACCGGGAGTGTTGTAGTTCTCCACTGATACACCGGCCGTCTCCCTGAGAAATCTGCAATTGAGAGCGCTCGGGTAGATCATCAACGGCGTGGACTCACCAATAGTCGTCATCGTCGGCCTTTCCTTTCTTTCCTTTGTTTTTTGGCGCCATGATTGACACAATCGCCAATCGCTTGCGGAAGAGAAATGCTTTGAGCAGAGATCTCAAATATCTTGAGAATCAGCGCAATGATGGCAGCTGCCCAAGCCAATTAGGCAAGTATTTCTCACATCTATCCAATAAGCCAGAGCGTCCAGACTCTATGATCTTCTAGTACTTTCAATGATATAAATTATGACTCATGGAACCTTTGCCTTATTCCTCGTCTGCATCTTATCCTATTCTGACTCAGAGTATTTCAAAAATGATGTTCGTGGATATACTGGCCTCGAGAGAGCACTCGAAATTTGAGCCACAGATATATTCAAGTTATGGGTGTGTAGACGTTTTGCATAGGTTGCAGGATTCCTATTCATATATTGAGCTTGTCATAAAGTGTCATTATAATGGTCTGTAGACCGCATCTGGATACACCTTGAGTGAAATTATGCAGGAATCAGCCGTTCCTCGGTTATAAAGTCAGCATCCCCATCGACATCCTGATCCCACGAATCCCCAATCTTTCGCGCTACGCTCTGCGAAACCTCAATAATCTGCGCCTGTTGTCAGCTTAAATACTCATGGAACAGGATGGTGTTCTATCTGCCTTGTGCGCAGAATTTACCCCTGGACCGCGAACTATGGAAATACCCGCCAGGATGGACGATAATCTTTGGTCTTTGCCAAGGAAAGGCAGCGAATCGTGAACAAATGCGCTCACATGGTCTGGCTAAATTCATTCAATCTCGATCTTCGGTGTGGTGCAGGATGCGAGGATAACCTATTCACAGGCAGCAAGCAATCACTCAGTGGGTAGAGCAGTGGCCAAGTAAGTTCTGAAGCTTCTAAACTCAATATCGAAATTGTCGCTACCGAATGGCCATCCGATAATCGAGCGTTTTCCTTGATTATAGCCGCAAGTCCTTCTACCTTCCTGTTATTGCTTCATGACTGACCTGATGCTGGCCGATAATCCAGCACGTTCCAGGACGACAAAACTCTCAGCATAATACTTTTCGAGGGGAAGAGTAGGTCGATTGTGAATAATCCAAATTCCTTAGAATGATGCTGATGTTATACTCCATGTATCGTAGTGCAGCAGAATTCACCAACGATGGCTCAGCCTGAGTTCGAGGTTATTTTCTGGAATGTTCATGCGAGTTGATTCTTAGTTGCTCTGTTGCATGGTAGGCAGCTGTACCATCATGTCATTCATTTCCTCGTTGCTCCCGTTACTCCAAGGTTACGCTCCACGTCAGCAAAACTTTATCATCGCATCGTCATCTACGGGCCCCCTTGTCATCATCCGCCGCTAGTCGGAGCCCTCCGGGAGTTGAAACAAAACAGTCTCCAGGCATTCGGTGTGTGTGTCTATCATGCGGTTACGGCTAGTCGACGCACAAAGTTTTCCAGTTGCTCGGTTTGCAGGTCTTCTCCAAATAAATCAATGGGTGTGAGTTGTGTGCTGTTGCGTGTGACTCCCTTGGACTCCGCCAGAGTGTGCTCGTTATAGTTTCAAATCCTTACAAAGATACTGACATGCATGTGAGGGTTTGCTGTTGCAAGTGCAGATCTCCGTCAACCTCCACAGATTGTCGAGCCTTTGCGACGATTCTCGCCCAATCAGTCGGGGGTGGTGAATGTGTCACTAGATACGCAGCATTTCTATTGCAAATCGCAAAGGAATCAATACATCTGCCGAGCGCGCGCGATATGGGGTCAGGTCATTTTGGGCTTCTGATGCTCAAATTACCCGGGTAAAATTATGTATGGATCATGATAATTATACTATATCGTCTATATGCTATAACCTGCCATGCCCAAGATGTTTCCCAACTTGCCAAAGAATAATCGAACACGACAGAGTCCCCAAAAGGTTCGATCGGTTTATCATTGGGATAAGAGATAATTGATCAGTGTTTGGCTCCGATTGGTGGCTGGCGATTTGAATTGAAGTGTTGAAATGTAACGCTTGGAACCTTCCTCCGACAATCAGTCGAGTACTGCCACTCTCACTGCGATGGGCCTACTCACAATCATTCGTAAGAGCAGACAGAAAGAAAGGGAAATGAGAATTCTTTTCCTGTAGGTTCGTACTTCTCCGAGTATACCCTGCCCACTCAATAACCGCTAGAGGACTTGACAATGCTGGTAAGACGACTATTCTAAAGAAAATCAACGGGGAAGACATATCCAGCGTGAGCCCCACGCTTGGTTTCAATATCAAGACATTCATCCACAGAAAGTGAGCCTAACAACCCAACCTGGATTATCTCTGCTGCTGAGAGGAATCCTCTCTATTTGATCGGCTTCGCGCCACGCGTCACAGATACACTCTCAACATCTGTTAGTGAATAGACTTTCCTTTTACCTTTAATGTGACAGGAGCATATGTGCTATCAGGGGACGTAGGCGGTCAACGAACGCTTCGACCATATTGGCGCAACTACTTCGAACAAACAGATGCCATTGTCTGGGTAGTTGATTCAGGGGACAGAATGCGAATGCGAGACTGCAAAGAAGAACTGCACAACCTTCTCCTCGAAGATGTATCATATCTGGTTTTTGTTTTTCATTGATAATAACTGACCAAATGGCACGCTAGCGGTTATCTGGCGCTTCTCTTCTTGTCCTCGCAAACAAACAAGACATAAATGGCTCAATGTTGGACCTTGAGATTAGCGAGGCAAGCTTCCTTACCATACGCTCGGTTCGCCCAAATGATGTTGTCGCACCCCCAGGCTTTGGATCTGCCCGGGATCAAATCTCACAACTGGAAAATTTGGCCCTGCAGTGCAGTCACTGGTCTTAATCTGATCGAAGGCCTTGACTGGGTCGTTGAAGATGTAGCTCACAGGCTTTACTACAGTTCAACTAATTTCTCGTAGTGTTTTTGCTTCATCTTACGCACTCATAGAATTGCAAAGCCTGTGAGCGAATGTTTTTCTGTCTGAGATTTCCAAGACGCACCATCCTTACATGCGTCCGCAATATTTCTCATGATCACCTCGTTGTGCAGCATACTACAGTGGAAACTCTTTAGCGTAATTCCTTTTTGACGGTCCGCCGATACCCGTTCTTTACTTCCAGAGAAGGGGGCACATTCCGCTGCCCCACATGGGTATAGCCTTAAGAGAAGCACGAATCCTCAATGGCTTCGTGGTGTGCACGTAAAATTATATCCAGCAACAGTTGTTTGGATTCCTGAAAGTAAATACTATGATCTCGAAGAACTATAGATATCCGCTGGGATCCCATTGTCGCCCCTGCAGAGCGATGTTCGGAAGTTGAAAGTTCTGTACTCTTGGTGGTTTGCGGGCGCATGCCTTGAGCAGAATGTAGTTACGTACTTCCTGCACACGTAAAAACTGATAGGGAGTCATATCCGTGCATAAGATTCGAGGGTGCAATACAGAGCATTCGGGTTATTGAGGCCCATCTTCTCTGAAAGCATCAGCGGTGGGGACTGCGCTTCAACCAACGTTCCGAGTACTCCGTCCAGGCACTCTTCAACTGTAATCGATGTAATCACCCGCCCCCATTACAAATGTTCATATGGAAATTACCTTTTCCTGACATCAGCGCACTTTTCAGCCCGTGCATTTGCTTAAGTGTATGAACGATAATCCGATAATCGTGTTCTGCATCGTCGTTATCAGCCAACGCACAATCGGATTCGTGCCTAGGAAGAGATACAAACGTTTGCGGTGCCCAGTAGCATCACGAGAGCGCGGCGTTCGAAACTCAGATTCTTAAAGGGCATCTAGTACATGTGCAAAGACAATGCTCTAGCCGCAAATGTGAATCTCCCGAGATTCTGAGAGAAGATCCGGCGTCCCATTGGATGCTTCTTGACGATCATTTGGGGATGCCAGGCTACTCAGTGACGATGCGCGGCTCAGGGCCAACGAAAACATCCGAGAAAATTAAAAGCACGAGGGATTCAATGGCCATGTGACGGATCATCGATTTAGGCATGAATTATATCGAGGCTAGTAGGGAGGACTAGGGTCGCGCTACGTGGAAGCTGTGTATTATGCTCAGCCGATCTGATTTCATTGCATTAAGTAATGCGATAACCGCACTCTGTGTTGCCCCCGCTGGATATGCAAACAACGTCGACGTCGCGCCTCGTTTGTCAATCGATGCGTTGCCGAATCCTGAGTTAAAGACATACAGATTTGTTTTGAGAGGCCGCGGATGAGGCCAAAATTGAAAGCACTCTGAAGAAGGCAATTCGCTCTATTCCGCAAATAATTTTGAGCGGTAACTGAAGTTAGGAACAAGGTTCTGGTCACCGGCTGCTGTTGCCGCTCACCGAATGTCGTGCAATTGAGCGCAATCGTTGGCCTCAACTGACCTGTGTGCTGACAACCCGGCGCACTCGCGGGTACTTACATAGTGGATGCTATACAGCGGAAAAACATCTTGGAGGTATACCAACAGTTACAGGGATGTGATTTCCCTGGTAGGAAGGTTTGTGCGATTGTCGCGACTACATATACTATTATGTATGTAGAGATGAGTCGGCGAACTGAATCCGTTGCGGAGCAGACAAGGATCAACCCCATATAATGGAATGGAACGAATCGGCATGGCACGGAAGTTACGATGGCGGTGGAAAGTAGGTCCGTTGAGGGAACGACTTCAGATTGGGATGGACTCGGAAGTAGCATCTGAGGGATCGTCGTCTCGTGTGAAGCGACAGATATTGGTTGTAATTACGGTGCAAGATAAGGTGGAGACACGCAATGCAGACATGACCGTGGCGAAGATTGGCGGACTGTGCGACTCTAAGTTACGGCGTGCCTTTCACGGGCTACAATATTGAGTTAGTGACTTGGCAGCCCCGTCACGGACGCGAAATGGCTATTGTTCTTTACTCGAACGGAACCTATGGCTGTAATGTCTCAATTTGACAGGGTTTTAACTGACATGGAGGAGCAATATTAAAGTCTTAAATACGTATTGAAAGCTCAATACCTGAAACCAACCTGATGTCTACGATGTAATAATTGTTGTTGTTGGTTTTTACAGTTGAAGGTGCCACGTGACTAATAAGCGTTTTTGAAACCACCCTGGCGATGTCATTCGGTTGTGCTGTTGCGGTGTCTTGTTGCAACAAGGCCGTGCGACGCAGGACCGAAAAACGACCGAACCTGTGACGAGAACGTTAAGGCACACGACTTGGCTGGGAACGCCGCGAGGAATGGGCGCAAACAGGCAGTTCATAGGATCATGAGGGAATGAGAAAATCAATAGCAAACAAACATTTCACATCAACTAGTCCTGGAGTGGGTAACTGAAGACTGTGGGAGCCACGTGTCGCTTGCAGTACTGAGCCTGAGATGAGTTTCAGAGGCTTTTGCATTGCCCTTACCGTTCCACCTTACATTTGGCAGCGTGGTCGAGACTTATCTGTATGTCGCAGACTTGCGAGCTTGAGTCGCTTCGATCAAGATCCACATCCCAGATGAGGAGGGGGGTCTTCCTTATTGTTTTTTACGGAAGGGAATCACAAATTTCCACCGTCATTAAAGCTGGGTGATGCGGGCATGTGCACATTGTCACCACCCTTCGCGGAGTTAATAGTGCAATGACTCTCCCGAATGTCCGGTAACGGATCTATATTCTCGTGAAGTCTTACTCCGTCAAAATTACCAAATCTCGATCTTGGACTGGATTTCCCGCGAATATGCCATTATGAGCCGTGCAATAATGTAAACTATATGCACCTCTATTTTTGCCGGTCTCAGTCCACGATTTCCAAGCGACATGACAACTTGAAGGTCCTCCGTGGGTTAAACGTATAAAAGGCAAAGGGGTATGCCATACCACCTCCTTCACTGCGCTGCACCAGTTCGCTCTTCTGCTTCCCTCTTCGTGGTCTATAATACTTCTATTGATCCACCCAAAATGTTGAACGCAGCGACCTCCTCAGCCTTGACTTTCTCTTCGACTCCAAATTTCTATCGTCCATCTTCATCACTCTCCATCGTTCTTCCTAATCCAAGGACCATCCTCTCCAGCTATGGTTAGTCCAATACCCGGGGTTCTTCTATATCTCATCTGACTATTTATGTAGCGCGCAGCTCGGTGCTTGCCGTTATGGAGAAGGCCATTACTCGCGGTCACTTGACTATCGCGGACTCTGAGGGTGTACACCACTTCGGCTCTCGCTCAAAGGGTTCTAATGATGTATACCTCAAAGTCTTGAACAATGACTTCTGGATGCGTATCCTATTGTATGTCCTCTTCGCCTCTTAGCATGACTAGATCCTAACTATTACTCCAGGTCCCAGGATCTCGGCTGTAAGTACATCCTACGTCATTTTGTGAATGGCGATTGAGCGTTGTACAGTCAGTGAAGCATATATGATGGGAGATGTCGAAGTGGATAGCCTGAAGGCTGTCATGGATGTAAGTCGCACCCGATTATTTTACTGCGGAGATTCATCACCTTCTTCTGATATAGCTTTGGCTGGACAATGAATCTGGCATGGATAACTTGTCATCCGCTATCTCTCGGATAACATCGGCAATTTCCGGTGTATCTAATGCGTTTCTTGGTCAGACGCGCTCAAAAGCACGTTTGAATGCCATTGCCAGTTACGATCAATCAAATGAGCTGTTCAAGGTAATGGAGCTTGTTGTCACGGTAATAACGCGCGCTCACAGGGCCTTCAATTCTTAGGCTTTTCTCAGTCAAGAGATGATGTACTCCTGCGCTTTATGGAGCGAAGCAGAAGGTGGTGTGCGTGGAGACTTGGTATCCGGTCCCACACCTGGTGACCTGGAAGCTGCCCAACTCCGAAAAATTCGATATGTTCTCACCGCGGCCAAAGTCAAGCCAGGTGACAGAATCCTTGAATTCGGTTCTGGATGGGGTGGCATGGCTATCGAGGTTCGTTGCGTGGGAAGTGTTTATGCAACTACCCCTCACTCTCAACTCTTTCAGGCTGCTCGTACTTTTGGCTGCGAAGTCGACACCTTAACTTTGTCAATGGAGCAGAAGGCTCTTGCTGAGGAACGCATCAAGGCGGCTGGTCTTCAAGATGTGATTCGTGTCCATCTGATGGACTACCGCGAAATTCCGCCATCTTTCGAGAAGGCCTTTGACGCGTTTATCAGCATCGAGATGCTTGAGGTATGCAGTCAGTTACAATCGATCATTCACCACGATGATTTACGCCCTGCCATATAGCACGTGGGTTCTAAGCACTACCACGATTACTTCAGGCTTGTCGACTTCGCTCTGAAGTCCCGCAATGCAACCGTTGTTGTTACTTCATCGACATTCCCAGAATCCCGGTATTCTGGTTACCAGTGCGTTGTTTTCATATTCACATCTCCATTCGCTCACCCGAAGCTTAGGCCTGAGGATTTCATGCGCAAATACATGTGGCCTAATTCCTGTCTCCCAAGTGCCACAGCACTGATTACTGCCGCAAATACCGGCTCAGAAGCCCGATTCACCCTCGAGGGTGTAGAAAACCACGCAGCTCGTGAGCCTTTTTTCGCTCCACATGGAAAACTTGATTGCTGAACCCTGTTCATGTGCAGACTACCCACGCACGCTGCGCGAATGGGGTCGTCGTCTTGACGCCAACGTCAGACAGGACTTGATTGTCAAAGACTACCCTGGTCTAAAGGACAAGACCGAATTTGATGCTTTCCGGCGCAAGTGGCAATACCTCTTCGCATACGCAGGCGCCGGATTTGCGAAAGGTTACATCACCTGCCATATGCTCACATTTACCCGCCCAGTAAGTGGTCCTTGATTCTTATGATGGCACATTCTCAATTTCTTTCATAGAATGATTGCCCCGTCAGTTGCGACTGAAATTCCGGTGCTTTACTGCCTGCTTCCTGGCGAATTATGAGGCAAGATTCGACTACAGTATAATTCTGGAATCGGATCTCATAGATGTTGATGCATTTGCACTTAGAATCGTGCACGTTACTACTTTATTATTCCCACTATATTGTGCTGATGCCCCCTGTTTATTTGCGCAATTGCGCACATTTCGTTCTACTCTAGTACTGTATCAATATGTTGCATAGACCAGCGACGATATAGCGTTATTCTTGCAAACTTACCACTTGTGTTTTTTTACTTACGTACAGGAAATACTATTGTTTTATGATCCAATTACATTGTTGACTTGCTTGGCTTAGCAAGTCAGGTCGGGATGTCAAGGAACTCAAAAGATTGACTCCGAACAAGGATCAAGGGTGCTTATTTGCCATTGGCGGCGACCTACGGCGGTCCCGTAAATGATGATTTCATTGACATGAGCAACAATGTGATGCAAGTCGGGCCTGAGGCCTGAACTCTGTTCTAGTTTGAGGTGCCCACGTAGGAGGTGAGAAGATCTCGAGCTTCTCGTCCCCGTCAGATTTGGAACTTTGAGAACTGAGGTTCTGTCATTAACCCCTTCACCGTGTGAGGAAGATCAGAGGTGTGAACATTTCGAAAGGCACTCCCCGTTGTGCATTGCCGATGTCGGACAATCGACTACAGTTGGACCACATAGTACATCGTCATGTAACTTTAACTTCAAGTGACACCAGGGTCGAAGGCACACAATAGAACCTCTCCCTAGAACCTCTGACCAGCACGGACATCACCGTTGGTGTCGCTGCCGTATAACTCATTGACAGGAAGTATCGAAAGGTAACGGACAAGTTCCAAGACTGGCAGGGCCGACCAGGGCCGGATTCCTCGATAGGAGTTTAGGTTTGAACTTCCCTCGTGGGATGGACCGCCACAAGGTCACGTCCTATTTGTACCCTGACATTGGGGCGCTCCTGAGTCACTTCCCAATTCAATTCCACCACGAAAATTGCCTAGAGACTTGGTTGCTAACGCATAAGACATCAAAACACTAACTGATATAAGGTGTGCCGGGGTATACCCGGAATCGCGTGGTCTCAAACAAGCGATGGCTGCGTGAGATATAGACGATGGTGCGATCACAACGCCGTGGTGGCAATTGAGTGAAAGTCAAGTGACATGTCAGATAGGCGGGGAACTTCGTTAAGGTATGTAGCGCCATTCATTATCCACCGTGACATGTAGTTCGCCTTGAAACTTTAAATGATGGATGAAGACATCGCCGTATGCATGGGGGGACGCGTGTGACGTACAGATAGCTGCGGTACAACATTGTCCTGTATTAGCAAGGGAATACCCCTCCCCGCCTAGCGTCAGCCCTGGGATGATTGCGGTATAGTGAGTGCGGTCATGGGGTGAAGAGCCTACGAGTAGCGGAGCGAATGACATACGTAAGGTAAAACATAAAGGAAAGGGTATGTGACGGACAGCATGTGGATCTGCAACACAGAAGTAACAATGCTGCGGTGGTATACTAGATAGTGCCTGTAGGGTCAAGTTTTGAAGTCCATGACTGTAACTCCTTTAACGAGGGTGCGGCGAGTGCGTGCGAATTCGCAGTAGTAAAGAGTGTAAAAGTGAACTGTTTCTACATGATGCGTCAGCATGAACTCATCTAACATGAACTAGAATGCTTACACCCAAAAGTAGCTCTTTTTGTGTATCACACTCAAGATTTGCTCCGTGAAGGCTGATGAGACCAGCTTCCTCCAACTCGTTGGAGTGTGCATAGATATGTAAGTAGGGCCTACACGAAACCGTGAGTACTGTTCTACATGACAGGCTGTCGGGACCGATCACCTTCGAAGGACAAACCAGCGCTTTGCCCAAATATTTTGACTGGCATCTGTCAAAACCATGAGATAACCTTTCTTCGTGGGCCCGTCGCTATGCAGAACGTTAGAAACCAGGAACTTCCGTAAGGCTCAAGTAACCAGAAGCTTACCTGCGGGGCACAAGTATAGTACACGAATTCAGTTTCACGCCTTCCGGGAGTTTACGAATGGAAGGCTTCGTTAATGCAACAGCACCGTCGGACTCCGTCGGCACCTGACTGAGAATGATCTGGGAATAATTGAAGTCAAACTATGTAGGACCAATCGGAATGAGCCTACCTCTCCAACATGCCCAAAGCGTTTTTGCCAGAGACCCAGTGCCTTCCGAAGCAGCGCTTCAGAACCCCAGACAGCCGTTCCTGGGTCAGGGCGCACAGGTAAAGTGGAAGATGCCAACAGCACGCGAACTGCTTGAACATCGGCTGCTCGCCTTTCTGTCAGGACCAATCGGCTGTAATCTGCTACGACCGAGACGCCCCGTGGTTTCCACGTGTTGAGTAGCTCCTCCCCACGCACGTATTTCTCGGAGGTATCCAAGCGCCACAGATCCTGAGGGGAACGTGTCAAAGGAGGCGATAGGCGCAGACTGAAGATTGCGCTGATTCTTGAGGTTATCTTTCCAGAGCTTAGGAACGTTAGAAATCGGTTCGGTAGACGTGCATCTCGTGTCTGAATGGCGACCGCGATGTCCATGCTAAACTGTACCGGTTCACTGCACGTGTCTACGGCAACAGACCATGCGATCTGCAAGATCACTCGGTGGGCACTCGCCGTGACTCGATTGAGTAGAAGGGAATCGTGGACACTCGAGTCCCAAAGGGCTTCGGCCGTAAGTGTCCCTGTCCCATCTGGTCTGAACGCAACAGTTTGATCTGCAAGTAACGGGAGCGTTACCAATGCTTTTGACGTCGAGTCGTGTTGGCGACCTTTCGGATCGAGGAGGCGAACATTTCCCAGGCGTACCCTTGTGAGATCCGTCCATGGAAGCTGTAGCCCTGAATCTGATGAAAGCACGAGGGCAATTCGGCGCTGTAGCCCTTGATGTAGAGAGAATGCCCCCGGATCGAGGCTGCTCTGGGAAAGCACAGGGACTGGAATATACTGACCGTCAGCCCCCAGCTCCTTGATCTGGACCCATGCTACTACGTCATGGGATTGCTCTACCACGAAGTCGGTCTCCGAGCGCCTCATCTGGGGAAGAATGGCAGGGCGAGTGTCTGTATGGGCATCGGGATGAACTGGCTTATCGTGGCCTCTGAGTTCACGCATTTCATCCCAGCGTTCAAGACGCTCCAAATATGTGGGTTTAGCAGCCGCAAATAATTCTATGGGGGCATAGCCTTGGCGCAGGTGTGCGATAATCTTAGAAGATGTCACGATGGAGAACGTGCGTCGAAACTTCAGCTCCGACAAAGAAGATGTCTCCATATCGAGTGTTGTGGATGAGAATATCTCTTCATTCGTGAGCGATGGTCCCACGAAAGAAGATAGACGCAGTTGGAGATGTAGCGCCGAGAAGTCGTGTGAGGATAAGCCTTTGATCGAATCTACAGTTAGAAAGAAGCTGATCTTGCTTCCTGGGGGTATAGCACATGGTGCTGGGGAAGCAGGTCGAGTCGACACGGGTGTGCCATGCTTCGACGCTTGCAGAATGCTGGAAATCTTGATATCCACGCGACATGAGCCAATTGCCTCCGCGGTATACCGGCAGAATATTGGCACGACTGATGTAGAGGGTAGTCGACGAGATAGGGGTGCAAGAGACAGGAGGGCGTTGCCGATGAACGAGAATTGTGGGGGAGGAGAATCATAGAAAGGTTCATCCGAGCTGAAGTGTTGGGTATATGAGGGTCTGTCTATGTATGTGGTCAAGTTCCTCATTCGCTTGACTCGCTGCTGAAGGCGATCCAAGGACCAGGTATAAATAGCATTATGCCGCTTGTCGAGAACCTTGATTGCGACCGAAGGCTGAGCTGTGGACGCCAGTATCGGGTCCGCGACGTCACCAAAACCGTCCAAACCTCCGATAGTATCAACGCCAGATGTCGGAGCTGCTAGGGACCCGCCAGAAGCAACTGTGAAGTTATATGACACGTCCTTCCCCAACTCTTTACTAATTTGAATGAGACAGTTTGTATCAGACGAATCAAGCAATAACGTACCTAATCACGTTGGCTTCTTTAACAAGCACGGCGTTGGATAGGACAGCTTCTGCCATCGAAAATGAGCGGTGTGATCTCCATTTGTCCAGGACTTTGCGAATAAGCCTTAGTTGCTTCGCGCTATAAATGACGGGCTCGAAACGAACAACATCCTCCTCAGATTCACCGCGAGCCCGTGCATTTATTAGACGCTTAAGCTGCTGTTGGACCATTTTTAGTTGGTGCTCCATATGATCCTTCTCCACTTTCAAATCTTCTGCCTCGCTGGACTCTGTAATGGCTTGAAGACGAGACTCAAGTTGGTATTGAACGTCCTTCAGAGGTCCGTCAACGTCAGGCGTTCCATGACTTGCCCCCGCTTCAAGGCTTGTGTCGTCTGTAGTAGCGTCACTTGAAAACGGTCGACCTGATTCGCTCCAGATATCGTCCCGAGCACTGAGGCTGCTCTCTGGTCGTGGTTTAGAGTTGTGATCTCGCATCGTCTTTACCTTCGTAATGCGTTCGAAGAGCCTGTTAATGTCTTCGTCTGGCAGGTTATCAAGAGCGGGATCTAAGCCAAGGCGGGCGAGTGCGGCCTCTCGACGTGCAAAATTCCAGTCGACATCAGCCTCATCGGCAGAAGACGCTCTTGATTCCGCGCGCGTGGATGGTGAAACTGAATCAAAGCCTTCTACATCGGTAGCAGACACACTCAAGTGCATATTGGATCTCGCCGTAGCGCGATCACGCAGCTTGCGGACTTCTTCAGGATTATTGAATCTGAAGACATGGTGCTCCCCTGAAGAGCGTGAGTAAGTTGTTCGCCAGATACAGAAAATACAACCGTACCAAGGATGATCCGGTACCCAGAACGCAGTTTATAAGACTATATCGACGACATTGAGTTCTTTCCATTAAAAAGTCAATTGATTTACCTGTCCAGGAGAAACTTGCTTGCCGTTCAAGAACTGCAAATGTGGTCAGGGGGAATTGCAAACAGAAGGGTCAATTCTCACAGTGACGCTGTCTTGCATAGCATGGATGGTCACTTTGCCATCTGTGTTCTCGAAGTAACAATGTTCCTCCAGGATATTCTCACCACTTAGTCGAATGGCGGCAGGTTTTTCACTGTCCAAGCGACCGACCTATTAATTACCACGTCGATCAACCAACAGAAAACGCGGGAAGGGATGGAATCATACAATGGTCGTGCCAAGCTTTAGTTGGTATATCAAGCACTCGCTCATGAGAGGATCTGAGAAAATACCAAATCAGCTTGATCATTCCAATAATAAGGTCAAGCTCTCACCTTCGTTCTGAAAAAAAGAAAGGTAAAATAAATCTTAATCCCCAAACTTGCAACCAAGGAAACGCAAAAATCGACTGACCAAGTTCACTAGGTGCGGCATCTAAAGGCAAGTAATCCCGATCAGCACAAAAGCTGCTTTCCCGCATCATAAACTTACCTTCTTGGGAGTGTGTACGCCAACCAGGTTCTTCTCTACGGTGATACCCAGCTCCTCTAACGCCTTTTCCCGCTCTTTCTGTACCTCCTGTGTTCTCGCCATTTTCTGCTCCCAAGTTTCATTCAAACCCTGCATCAGTTTCTCACTCGTCTCCATCTGCTCCTGCAACTCTGCCTTAGTGACGGTCTTGATTTTGCCATCCTTCGTCTGGTATGTGACCTTCTGTTTCTCGGGCGGAACGTGTGGGTCAAACGTGTCCTCTCCGCTGGACGTGGCCACACGAGCTAACAAGTACCCATCAGCCATCATATCAAGTCACGAGACGAAACACCAAAGGCTACCTCTCAACAATTCAAGCTCCTCTTTGAGCTCACGAACAAGCTTAGCATTAGGATCCTCGTTTACAACAGCCTTGTTCTTAATCTTCTTCGCTTGGTCGGCATATCGCAGGGTGCTTAATGTTTCTTCATAATCCGCAGGAGAGATAGCAGCTATCATAGCAGTCTTCGAGTTCCCGCCCAAACTGTCTTTCAATAACCATGTCAAGACCTAGTTGAAATGGTTGACATGGGTAAATGAGTATCCCTGAAGGAGAGGTGACGCACTGAGTCACGGTAAGGTATGAATTCCTCGGCCTTGCCCTTCTTGCCTTTCTTCGGACCATCCTGACTGGCAAGTGCGAGCGAAGAAATGACTTTCCCAAGAGTGGTGAGGGATTTATTAATATTTGCCCCCTCCTTCAAACGCTGTCCGGTGGCGCCTGTTGAATTGGCCCGCTCAGAACCTGCCAAGTCAACCAAACTGCATTGTGTCAAATAAATGCCATCAGAAAGGTCACAACACACAGAAGCGCACCTAATTCGCGACACTTTCTCGGTATCTAAATTCGTCTGCGTGTCATGCCTCTTCATCGTCAACAACAGCGTAAATACTGCGTGCGACCGCGAAGACGTCTCATTCATGTTTGTAGCGGCAACCGTCCGCGCTTTATTACCCTCGTCCATAAGCGTCATCATCTCGTGGTAGCTGCTCACGACTAGCTTCGATAAATCCTCTACATAAGGACCCAAGCTAGGATGTTCGCGCACTCGAAGGTTTCCTGTGTTCTTCGGATTCAAGAGGTCGCGTACCTTCTCGTTATAAATCTATGGAGGAAATATGAGGATTTCTGCCTTAAAAATATGAAACATGCAAGCGCACCTCGATGTACGAAACCTCAACAGTGAAATTGATGTTTGGGTCTGCAGCCTTCTTGTCCTCTACACGTACAAACAGTTCCGAACATGTCAAGGGTATTATTCCTTTGTCGGGTCCATCTAACGGTATCCTCCATAAGTGGCATGCGAGTCATACATGTAATCATACGCACAGCCCATCATACTAAACACGAAGAGTAATGCCTCAGAAACGCGCCACACAAGAGTATGATTAAACACACCTATATGATTTCCCAGATCCTAGGCAAGGCATGTAAGCCATCGCTCACTCACGGAATAAATACAGGCACATACCAGTCTGCCCATCTTCCGAAATGAGTCAGCAGCAGTATATCACTCGTCGTATATGTAGCAGTGAAAGAAGTGCTCACAAGCCAAAATACAAGCATTAAATCCCGCAAAACCATGGTCTAACAATTCCTTTCCCAGGTCATCATACAAAGTCTGCTGTGAACAGTACCCCGGCTCATCTCGTGGCCCAGCAGACCAGTAACTCTTGTCGAAGCTGAACGCCATTGTTTTACGTTCCGTAGCACGTTTCGAGTCCTGCTGGGAGCCCGACTCCGGGGGGTCAATGAAGGTCTGGTTGCCCTGCATCCGGATGAGCGGTTTGGCGCCCCGAGCGAGTTCTGTATGCAAGAATACGGTGAGGGTGATGAGTCTCATGCATTTGTGTATATGTTTCGCCAAACGCACCGCGAGAATTGAGGGGTCTACATCGCACCACGACTTTGATGTTCCCGTCTCCCGCTTCTGCCATGAAGTCTAAAGCAGGAGCTCCGAACCAATAGTAGGTGCGAGTCCTGTGTCAGGCAATGTTCTATAGGTGAGAAATGAAGCAAAGTGATAGTTGCGGCTGTAACGTTCAGAGATAAAAGGAAGGGTTATTAGCCTAATGGGCACTTTTCACGCGTTTGAGCACCATTGCATGTGTCAAATTGCTTACTAAGCAAACAGACGACTCAGTGCGTCGTCTTTCAGACGACATCTTTATGACCATCGACAAGGATTCGATTGAGGTAGGAATTTGCTCGCTCCCGCTAATTTCCTACCTGTCATCGACACTATGCTGAACCAGTATACCGTGAACTTAGACTCTTCCCTGGAATACACTGAGGCAACAACTTCACGATGACCCTTACTTCAGCACTGTCACGAGATGCTGGTATATCCACCGCAGATGGCGAAGGCAAGGATGAAAGCCGAATGTAAAGAGAGCGGAGGTTTTGAAAATGGCTATCACGATTCACTAGTATAATGTATAGGAAGGTAGGACTCTGTATCCAAGACTTTGAAATTACTGGTCCGTCACAGGTATACAAGATCGATACTGGGTCACCAGACGCGATGTGTAAGACTTGCATATTCGCCGTCTATCGACTCTCCCCATACTTGTACTATAGCACGGTTAGTGCATCTTCCGGTGACTAAGTGACGGGCTCAACGGGATCCACGTATATTGTATTATGTACGTTGCTCCCTGCGATCCCGTTCACATACTATACAGAGTCACAGACAATGATCGTCGGACAGGGTGAAGGACGAGGACACGTTGACCTGCTTTAGTTTTAACACCGCTTTCGGGTCAGATACGATCGCACAATCTCGTTTCCAACCGCCAAGGACCAGCCACCGCGCGAGTGCTCCTGACGCGGTTTTGCAGATTACCTTGCCTCATGGACGAGCAAGTCATGTATAATTCCCCGTATCCCTTGTCATTTCATTTCGAATTTGGATGCACACTTGTCATAACTTGAAATTTGAACTTTCATTCTACGTACAAACCTGACTTCATGACACCATTTGTTCATTCCCCCAACTATTTACCCGCTCTGTTTACTTTCTTTGGCAGTTTGTGCATCCAAACTCAGGTATCCAAGAGCTAAGATTCTGAATTTTAGTTCTCAAGCGGACCTGTTTGCGGATGTCCAAGCTGCCGGGTGAGGCCAGAGCCACTACTTTCGTCTGCTGGTGGTCGTCTGAACTTCTGTACCTGTAACCGAGTATCCATACGACGATACTAGATCTTGTGATTCTTGTCCCCACCGGGCACACGATTTCTTGTCGAACCTAGTGTTATGATATTTGAGCTATAGCTACCAGAATGAGATTATTACTGGTGCCTTTGGCTGTGTTCCGGTTCATGCTCACGTCTGGTTACAACGACACTGTACGAGGTCGGTTTGCCAGACTATCGGGGACGTATTTGTGGCGGACAAAGGCGCTGCTGGCCTGGGAACACCACGACAGTCAGCCACGAGGCATTGGATTCACCAGAAGGTAGATGTTGAAATATTGAAATTCTCAGTGTCCGAACTTGGGGGACAAACAGCTCGGTGTAGGGCACACGATATCGGGTTGAGTTAGCACAAGGGAGTCATCAACGTTCAGTGGCGCCTTTGGCTTAAAAGTATGTGTCAATACACCGTGAAGGAGGTGCTACGACAAACATTCACCGGATGACGAATGTTGATATTCTCAAGAGATCGCCAACCGCCATCCTGTGATTGTTTGCCACCATTGCAAAGTTTACACGTCACATAAGTAATTAACCGGGTTTTCTCTGAGCCTATGAGATCAAGCTTTTTCAGGGATGAATATTTGCTACAGCGAGACACCTGTGAATAACGGTAGAATAAGCTAGGGTCTAAAACTTTGGGACCCGTGATTGGAACAATGATCACGAGAATACATGGACGGGTGCGGAGTTGTGGAGACCCCAATGCAGTGTTTTCGGCAAGTGTAGTATGAGTTGAATGCCTATCGACATGAGAGGACCACGGAGGTCGGCAAAATGCATAGCGGGATCGAGATTAGGCAGCCGAAGTTAAGTAACCTTAAGTCCGCGATGAGCTGTGGATACCCCATCACTGAGGCAATCATAGCAGATCATAATCATCAAGCTTCGGAAGGCGGTGAGAATAGGTCGTGATTATGCATTCGGTAGGTTTGCTTACCTCATCATTGTAAGTCATGATAGTCCTCTTCAACTTGGATGTGTCTACCCAAGTGACAAAGTCTTCCATATGTCTGGGAGGGGGTCAGAGCACGGAAAGAGACTAGTTGGAAGACTGACCTGGTGACAAGAAAGGCAGGATCGGTTATGGTATCAGGTCCGACACGGACGTGACCCTGTTCAATGAACTTTGCAGCCTGAAGACTAAGGTCGGAGTGCGTGCAAGTTGTATGGGGACGGACTTACTGCGCTGACTGTCTCGGCCATCTTGCTCATGCACATGAAAACGGCAAGACGACGCCTGCAGAATGCAGCGACGGTGAGCTTGTTGTCTACATCGCTCAGTTTTGCTTGGGAGTTGAGTACGCCCATGTCATAGAGCTTTGAGAGAAGTTGTGACTCCATGCGGGCGCGAAATGGGTCTTGAGCGGGAAGGACGGAGAGACGATGTGCAAATGATCTGAGAGAGCCGCAGAGCTTATTGTATCTGCGATATTGATTAATAGTGATCTGCAAATGATATCGAAAGGTTACTTGTGGTAATCTTCTCTGTCCTGGATATGGTACCTGCGCATGACCTTGATCTCACGGATGTTGGCATCTTGTTTCCACTGATGGGCGGATGTGAGGAGCAAAGGCTAACGGAATGAAAGAGAGCGTACATTGAGAAAGTCGACTTTCTTGAGCAACTTTTGCTCGTGGTATTTGAACTGTCGGACCATGGCAGGACTGTCGAGGCCGTCGAGGTCGGCGGTGGGGTGTGCAATAAAATTTAGGTTCCGTGATTGTGCTGTGTTTATTAACTTTGCACGTGGATACCGAAGGCTGCGTGTGAGAGTGGGCGCTGTGGTAGCCAGATTCAAACTTGGGCCCTGCTTGTCGTCCCCCGACGCCTCTTAGAGTCATCTTTTGTAATAGTCCTCCTTCATAGCAGTTTCTCCTTCTCCCTAAACCCCTCCTCCCCCTCCCCCTGCTGGCACCCTGCTTGAATCCACCAGACTCACCTCTGTCTAGAGCATATCTGCTCAGGCCTTAGTTTCTCTTTTCAGGTATCACAGATCGTATAATTCTTCTGGTTTCTGAGCTAGATGTCAATGAACGGCCGTCCAGACATGATTCGTCAACAGAACATGGCACAACTCTCCATGTCCATCAACAACTCCCCCCACTTCCTCCCAAATCAGCCACAGCCAGCTCAGCAGCAGTCGGGTCCAAATCATGTAGCCATGTCCAATCCCAACAACCTATCAATGGGTCTACTCGCCGCAGGCCCGCCAGGCCAATCTACCATGCCACACCCAGTCTCCCAATTTGACTTGCGTCGTCGTCAACTGCAGCACCAGCAGCACCAGCACCAGCAGCATCAACAGGCACAGAATCCCCAGATGAATCCCTCCGCAGCTGGCTCACCCGCCCCTTCTCATATGACCTCACTCCCTCAACACCCTCTCCAAGGAATGTCTTTCCCCGGAAACATGATGTCCCAAGCTGCAAACAACGTTCACTCTGTCCGTAGAGTCACCTCCCATCCACAAGGGCTGAATCAGGTCACTCACGTCCCCGGCATGCATCCCGGTCAACCGAACATGGGTGCACTACAGACCATGAATCCTCAAAACAACATGCCTGCTCACTTACGCCAGGCATCCGCTCAGCCCATGATGACCCGCATGCCGGGCATACCTGCTGGTTCCATGTCCCCCGAGTTATCTATCACACTCAATCGCTCTGGCAACCCTGTTGTTCCACAAAATCCAATGCGCACCCCATCGTCTCAACCTCAGTTGATGCACAGTCTAGGCCAACCAACCGGACTTCCTCAGGGAGGAACATCCACTACGATGCCCCCAAATGGTTTTCCACAGCCCATGCAACACTCACATCATCCCCCTTCAATCACCTCTTCCTCCCCTCGTCCCACTGGTCCTCCTCAAGGGCATCCTGCCAACATGATCATGGGTACGCCTGGTCCATCACAAACGCCCGGTACTCGTCCGATGAACCCGGGCGATGGAGTGTTCATCGGTATGCAGAACCCGCAATTCAACCCTGGCTTTGGCCCCGCGGGCAATCGAATATCAACTACCAACCCCTCCTTCACTCCTTTTGTTCCATCATCCAGCCAGAGCGATATGGAAATGCAGCAGCACATGACAGATGGCATCCCCAACCAAGGCAATCGTGGATTCATCACTCCCGCTCAACCATTCGAACATATGTCTCAACCAAATGA
The DNA here is from genome assembly GCA_029603245.1 of Rhizopogon salebrosus TDB-379. Classification (NCBI taxonomy): domain Eukaryota; kingdom Fungi; phylum Basidiomycota; class Agaricomycetes; order Boletales; family Rhizopogonaceae; genus Rhizopogon; species Rhizopogon salebrosus. The sequence goes on along the minus strand of MU837010.1, from coordinate 144,332 downwards.
TAGTGTTTTTAACGGTAGCTTCAACATGCCAACACAAGTTAACGGTCCCCCTCGACCTCCCTCACATCCCACGCCCGCTGCACATCCTTCGATGCCACCTCGACAACCTCCACCCCCTCATCAACATTCTCCACATCAGTCCGATCCCATGGCAGGCCATGTACAGCAGCAACCACCAAGACCGCAGTCTCAACCACAGGGTCCCCCTGGAAGACCATCATCACAAGCTGGGCCATCGCAAACTCCACGGACGGTACACTCCCAGCTTCCGCCTTCAAACTCCAGCGGTCTCCTTGCTTCGCGTATAACGCCCCTTCCGCAGGCACAGACATCACCCCATCAGCAACGGCAGTCAACTCCAGGGCAGCAGCCAATCGCTCCACGGCCGCCACAATCATCAACGAGTACTGCTGCTGCACCTCCTGCTACGGCCGCGTCGTCCTCGGAGCCTTCGGCTCCGCCTCCCACCATCCCACGTCCTCCTTTGTGAGTTATTCGGATTACTTATCTTGGCCTTGTTGATCATCGTTCAAAGGGTGGCTATGCCAGTCGGGCTCGGACAAGGTCTTGTCCGATTACTTCAATTTAGCGGAGTGCTCTCATCGGAGAACGCCACTGTATGTCATTTCACATTCTTCATTTCATTCCTAAATCATGATTCCCCGCTAGAAACACCAATTATCGCATTGGGAAAATGTCGTGAAAGATTACTTCACTCCCAAGGCTATAATGAAATTTACGCTATGGAAAGATAATCAGCGGAATGAAGCGAAGCCTTTTGGTTAGTCACCCATTCTTCAAATCACCCGTTTTGACTCATTCATCAACATCAGAGATCGGCGTCCCTATCCTCCCGCGGTTTTTTCTCGTCACCACGCAGTCCGGTGTCAAGTCCATGACGCTCTCTTTAGATGGCGCACGAGAGCGATTGCTGTCCCAGCACCATGCGGTAGTGGAATGTGTTGCGGCTGTTTGGACATACCGGTACACCAACGGGTACACTGTTACCCTCCGTGGCCCACTAACCGTCCACGTTCTCATCATCCCTCACTCAAACACGGCCCCCTCACAGTCACCGCCATACTCGCTCAAATTCGACCACCTGCAATTTGATGCGAATCACCACGAGAAATTCATTGCATTAGACTCCGTGATGGGCCATCGACAATTAGAGTCTCCGAAAACGCCGCGTGTGCGGACGATGCCTACACCGAGTCCGAATGGCACGGTGATGCACCGGGTGGATGATGAAAGGATATGGGAAGAACCTAGAGTGATGATCGACCACGCGACAATACCAGGAGAGCCTGTGAACGCGTTTGGGATTCCGCAGGCAACCATGCGATGTCTGGAGGTGTGCTGCTTTTCGATTTTACTTTTCTATCTACTGACGCGTGGCTTGCTAGCTGGCAGAAAGTGTCAGCCAGATGACCGACTTGATTGCTTTTGCGAATGAAACGAAGCTGGGGCCAATGGGTAAATTCGCTCATTGAGACTTCTGGTGCATGCTCACCGACATGTGTATTTAGACGCTCTTGCGAAGTTGGCAGAGAAGTTACGAGAAGGTTCTCAGGGATACCCACACATGGGCATGCATGCAAACGGGTCCTTTCTACCCTTTCAGAACATGAACGGGCTGGCCGCTTCGCCAGCGGTCACGTTGTACCATAGCATGTCTTCATCACCGTCAGTATCTCATCCTGGGCCCTCGGCGCACTCCCCTCAAAACGTGCCCTCTTCGGCTGATAACCCGCAAAAGCAGACCAGACCCCTGACTGCATCTGGCACAGCACCACCCCCAAACTCTTCAAATCCAGCCAATGCACCCACACCTTCCCAATCTGGCTTGACAACGCCTTCGATGACAGCTGCTACCCTCAAGCGCAAGAACAATGATACCAACTCGCCCTCTCAGTCCAACGCTGAGCCGTCAAAAAAGTCACGAAAGATGGCGCAGGGACGGCAGCGGTGAAATAATCCGGGATATATTTGTTTGCTTTGATTTCTGCTTTTCGCATTGAGTGATCATATTTTTCACATTGCGCATGGTACTATACCAGCTTCGATATCGATATTCTATCTTTGCGAGGATGTATCTTGTCACGCTCATCGTCAAGTAGGGGTTACTTTTACATACTTTTACATATCATTCTGTTTTATTTATAGCTTTCTGTATCAGTACAATGACAAAATTGTATGTGGCCCGGGAGCGTGTGCTTCTTTAAAGTTCTCGGACACATCAAGATTGGATACCAAAATGCATTGTCCACAGGACATGCTCGGTGAATTATATGATGCTACCAAATCACCATAAACTCTACACGTGAAAATATCCTGCACGCCATGCTGTGTCATGAATAGATAGGTTCATGGCTGAAATCGCACTGATCGCCATATCTGCACCTGTTATTACGTTGATCAGTTTAAGTCTCACGACCAAAAATCGGCGTGTTTGATGCTCGCCTTCCTTCTGCAAAAAAACTGCATGGTTTTCTTTTACTATTTCTATACGATCCATCTTCCCCCCGCCCCCGACCACGGCCACGACCGCGAATCTGACCCCTATCCATCGTCCACCGCCCGCGAGCACCATTGTCGGAATATCCTCGACCGTATTCCGCTGCGCTGGCATTGGTCCAGTTCTGATCTGCGCCACCAAAATTAAGCGGTACACCGCCTCCGGATAACAAAGCTTGAGCTTGTTGCATTAATTCCTGCACCTGTTCAGGGGCGATAGGCAATTGTGGGATCGAAGAAAGCAGCGCGGCATCAAAGCCCAACATGCCCGAGTTGTTGGGCGTACTCATCGAATCAAAACCGCCCGATAATTGACCTACAAGATCAGCGACAGATACAGGGCTTGGCTGAGGCACTTCGACTTCTCTCCAGAAGACGTTATCACACTCTGGCCCCACTGTCATGGTCCTCACGTCCACATCTATCTCGTCGTCTCCGATCAACGTCGAGGGCTCGCCAGCACTATCAGGTATTTGCGACCCATATAAGGCGCCTAAAGTCGTCTGTTCACGCTCCTCCTGAGTTGTCTTTTCCGTACTATTCTGCCCGCGTTGGGACGATTCGGGATCGAGATCGAGGCCTACAGACATTGTCAATTGGCCGTGACGATGAGAACGACGATCAGTCACTCACTTATCGGGTCCGTCCAATCGATAGCTTCCTCGAATAAGGGAGCATGTAAGGCAGCGCCCTCTCCCCGGTCCAGATCGCGCAAACTGTGTGGAGTGTGAACACCCTATAGAAACAAGACACAAATATTCATGACATCAATGTACTGTACGGCATCATAAAATAAGAGCAGAATGCTGACATCAACGGGATCATCATCGTACACAGCTCGTTCTATCAGCCGGATCGATTCTAGCTGACCATCAGGAGCCCAAGTCACAGATTTCCTCTTTGTTCTTCCAGAGATCGTGGAAGTCAGGGGTGGCGTAATTGACAAGGAAGCAGGTGGCGGTGTGGGCGTCGCTGGTGAATCTCTTCGCCCTTTGCCCATGGACTTCAATGCCTCCTGGAATGGATCAATCGAGGACGGTTGCGCAACATTGAGGTCGGGTTCCCTCTTGACAGGTACCGGAGCCTTCTTGAAACTTGGTAACTTCGCTTTTGGCTTCGGGGCTGAAAAAAACGATGAATCAGAACGCGCATCTTTGACGGCGATAGCGGGTTTCGTCTCCTTCTTCAGCGCAGTCGGTTTCAATGTGGACATGGTAGGGGTTATTGCAACCTTCTTCGCAGGGGGTGGCGCCTTCGCGGATGGCAGATCGACAGGTTTCCGCTTTTTAAGCTTGGAGTCTGCAAGGGATAAGATTAGCGCTTGTCCATTAATGCAACGAACTGACGTGACCCACCCTCAGTTTGACCATTTTCTGCCTGTTTTTGGGCAGTTTCGACCAACTGGCGCCATCTGCGTTCCAAGTTCGATGCCATGTCCTTGATAGCTACCCATTTGGGCAACACAGAAATCAACAAAAGTTAGATACATGTAATTTTTCGTTGGCTCAAGCAAGTAGTAATAATACGACAGACACGCAAACTTTGGTTGCAAGGCTGAGATCGTACAAGGTTCGCGTAGTTTCTCAC
>MU837010.1:31131-42179 GCA_029603245.1 Rhizopogon salebrosus TDB-379 | reverse complement strand
CTCTCGATATCATTCATGTGGCTCCAGAGACCGTGGTTGTGTATGAGTGTAAATTGCAGGAAAATCCCTGCGCATTGCTTGTGGAAGGAACGACCACTGCAATTTCCGCCCACCTGCGTTCAGTACATGGCATCACTGGCCCAGAAAATGCCAATATCAATTGCACATGGAGCACCTGCTCTAGGACACTGCAAAGGGGTAGCATGACAAGACACATCCGTACCACTCACCTCGGTGTCAAAGCGCGCTGCTCCACATGCGGAGTAATCATGTGCCGTCGCGACCTCATTCGTGCGCATATCAGATCCTCAGAGGCATGTCATTTGGCATTTGCGGATGTGGTTCATGGACCGGAAGGAAGTGCACTCACCGCTGCTGGATTTACCGCTGCTGCCCAGCAAGTTTGATCTTGATGGTGAGTCACGACCCGGCATTGGTTATGTGGCTTGTACTAATCAAAAAGTTAGTACTGTATTATGTATGTACTATGTGTAGGAATCCGAATACTCCATGGTAGCAGACGTTCGATGTACGATTACTAATCAGATATCCTGGGGAATGGCTTGGAATCGGGTTGAATATAGCTGATGTTAGAGCACAGACATCACTCTCTGTTTCATCACACTTTTTTCTTATTGGCCGCGACGTCAATGCCCATATCAAAGGATCCGCAACATGTTGACAAGAAATCGAATTCGACGTAGTGACTATTTTGTTGCGATATTCGGGAGATTCCCGATAACACAGTGTAGGGTCTCATGAAACGCCTGCGGTAAATATGATTATTCAACGTTGAACCTCCATGACAGAGTGACTATTCATATTAGAACCCGTGCCTTGAACTTAATTTCCGTTTATGCTTAAAAGGACGCCACCAAAGTATGTCCCTTGAATGTATTTTTAGCCGAGGTCGGACTATTACCTTCCTCGCAATCCGATCGGTAATTTCCCGCTTTTCATAGACACTGGGGTTAATAATCAAGGAGAGCGATATGAAAAATAAGAAGGGATGCAGGCTCACAATCAAGGGTGAAATCAACACTGAATTTAGCTTTCGGTGTGAGATGCCGAACACAAGAAGCATGTCTTAAAAATGGAGAAGAGAAGTAGGAGAACATTGGGTGGCCATAAACCACTTGGACGAACGAGACCTCCGGTCCATGCTCCTGCATACTGATGACTGATACAAGTAACGCCACGGCTAGCATACCTTTTCGAGAAGCTAAATTGATCTCACTGTTAGCTGAGGCTTCAGCTTGGTTAGAGGAGCGTGGTGCACCATCACCGGAAGGGTTACGAGGGCTGCTATGCTAAAGGGTTCATGAAACAGCTATTATGTCGCTGTAATCGAATTGGAATGACAATAGTCGCGAGGCGATAAGAGTTGCGGTGGTAAGTAGGCAGCGGGCGACGGCCTTAGACTATAGCTAGTTCTGGTATCCATTGGGTTTGCTGGTAACGGAATAGTCAAGTCGAATTCATGCATCCAGTTCTTATGCACGAGATCGGCAAGGAAGCGACGCGAGAAGGAAAAATACACTATTTCATTTACACTCATGAATGTAGCAAGGATACTGATGGGGCTACAGGCGCGTTTTCATGGGTCATTGTAGGTTCAGTAAATTTCCTTCTAATAATTACTAGAAAATTCCGTCATTAAACTTACGCAAAGCCATGAATTTAAAAACATTAGCCCACCGCGAGGGTCGAACTCGCAGCCTTCAGATCGCCTAGTCGTAAGAGTCTGACGCTCTATCCGATTGAGCTAGGCGGGCAATGATGTGGCGCATGCAAAAGTCCCAATTGGTCTGGTCCATGAGCGACTTACGTACGACAGATGTGAAGTTCTGTGTCCGTGAATAGAACCCGTAGCAGTAACAACTGCTACGCGCTCAAGGCCTCTAGAACAAGAGCGAGGACGACCGCGTGGAGGGTACTTCGAGGTTTCTGGATTCTGAATAGCGAATGCATGATGTTGCGTGTCATAGCAGATACTAATAGGTAGGGGCTCAGCGAGTCTGGCGAATCAAACCACTCCTCTTAGCATCTACTATTCAATGCTCCCCAATCCAGAAGTGCAGGAGCAATGACACAGCGAATGTAGTGTCCGGGATGGGGAGAAAAATTTCATCGCTTGCCTGGGGCTGGTGAAGAACGTAGTGCATAATGAATAGTTGATGTCGCGTAATGAGCCGCAAGAATGACTGGCGGTGCATTTTCAGGCAAACTTGAAGGAACGTCGTCTACTAGAACCGCTGCATAGCGGGTCGGGCAACGAGTGTCGAGCCATGGTTGACGCTGGTCCAGCGTCAACCATCAGTGTTCTGCCGGTCGGCGAAGGTTCACCAAAGTCGGTGAACAGTCAAACGTTCACTCACAAACGTCTCCATGTCTACGAATGAACGTCCAACCTAGTCTTCGGCTCTAGAGAAATCAAAGAAATCTTTGATTGGAATCCGCTGGAAGTCAGAAGGATCAGTGGCTGCATGCATCATCTCCGAGTCCTAGGGATCTGCACAGGTGAACCTCCAGAGGTCGTACCCGCACCCGTACCTGGCAAAAACACGTATCCACTCTAAGGGTACGGGTTTTTCTGCGGGTATTAACACAAATGGCATATATTATAGTGCTACAATACAATTGAACGAATACTACTGACTGTGCTGCTTGCTATTGAAGATGTCGGAAATGAGCTTGAGAAGAGTCACGATATGGGGATATGAGTGGAACCGCCAACAAGGACGATCGAAGATGAGGACGTTCATTCTCGTGATGGTACTTGCATCCTTGGTAGCTTGCCATTGTTAAGGGCTGGAGTGCGTTTTTGCGAGGGTGCTACAGAGAAGACATGTTCTGGTAAAAGGAAGCGCATTTGAGTGTAGCGCTGCTGAAAAAAGTCATTAAGGAAAGAAAACATCGAACGACTCACGAGAAGGCGTATTCTTGCTAGGACGGCCCTTGGCGCGCGTGCGAGGGTGGGACTGGATACGTGTGTGCGAGTGGGTGCGAGCGACGCTATGCTTGGGAGAGGTGGGAGAGTGAGTCGGTGTTGGCGTTGACGTTGGCATCGGTTTCTGGTGCTGGGGCGGTTTGTAGGCGTATTCTTGGTGGAATGGTCCTTCGCGCGCGTGCAAGGGTGAGACTGGGTCGGCATTGGCATTGGTGTCGGTTTCTGGTGCTGGGGTGGTTGGTAGGTGTTGCTGGAATGGTCCTTAATGCGCGTGCGAGGGGGACTGGGTGTGTACATGCGAGGCACAGAGGAAGGAGCATCACTCACCACGAGACACATTGTCTGTTGTTCTATACCCCCCCTGCATCCTTCTTGCACTTCACCCCCTCTGGGTTGCGCTCTGTTTGAGTCAAGTCGTTGGCGTTCGTGATCGATGGGAGATGTATTTGGGTGCAGGAGTGGGAGGGTGCCAGAAGACGTGGAAAAGGTGTGGGAAGGGCACTGGATGGTGTACTTGACGGCGCATTGGTGATAGGAGGGTGCTGGAGGGTGGGAATCATTTGGAGGGCTACTTGAAGACGCAGTTGAAGTTGGGGATGTGCCTGGTGGGTAAATGGGAGCCGGGATTTAGTAAGAGGGCATGGCAGAGGGCTGCAGGGCGCGGCACAGATACTCAGCTGCAAGCTGAGAAGCCCTGGAAGCCCTGCCCCCTCATAGATATCCTGCTATCACGTACGAAGACTGGCGTCCATTGGATGGCGGATATCATTTCACGCCTTTCTGTCGCCGTCCAACGCGCATGACGGAGCCAGTTGTCTGCTTTCCTGCCTGCGTCGTTGGAGATCAGTAAGCGGGGACGAATGAACCGTGCGGTCATGAGGAATCATCGAGGATTGAGCTGCTGACTGTACCTAATAGTGATTATAATTATCAATTATCGTAGCACATCAATTATGGAATGTTCACTTGACCATGAACGCGTCGGGTGTCCTATTGCCGAAGGTCAGTGACTTTCCCACCCTTCGCGGTCAACCTCCCGAGAACTTGTGACCAAACTATGGACGGAACTGCTGAATTATTACTCACCATCTAAGTTTGGCCGAAAGTTTGGCCGACTAGGTAGCTCGACAAAACAAATGAGTTCGCGAGAGGATACAATTCTCATGACGAAACGCAATCGATCGTGATATTCTGCCAACCACCGCAATTCCATTGTACCAAGAGCTGCAGGCGAATACTGACAGGCCCACTAATTCCTCTCACTCCCATCGTCATCACGCAGGACTAAATAGCATGTCAAGGGTAGTGCGCATGATCGTGGGGCATATGCGGATGCATACAAGTATTTTGATAGGTCGTGAAGCATATAGCAAGTGATATGTAGAAAAACAACGATCCGACTCCTTAGACCTCCTTGACCTTGACCGTACCGCGCAGCAGACCAGTCTATTGAAATCGTTCAGCATGCGTGAAAATGCGAGAAGCATCGAAATGGAACATACCCGACGGGCGGCAATAAGACCGACTTTCTGTCCAGGAACTGCAGACCGGGGAACTGTCGAGGCCTTTCCAATGTGCTGGTGGTTACCACCACCGTGAGGATGGTCGACGGGGTTCATAGCAACACCACGAGTACGAGGCCAGCTATAAAAACATGTGAGTGGATGTGATTAACCCTTTGTTAATAACGTACCCGTGACGCTTAGCCTTGTATTTGTGGTATGCACGACCGGCCTTCAACAAAGGCTTGTCGATACGTCCACCACCAGCTACAATTCCAATAGTTGCCCGTGCACCACCAGACACCGTCTTCTTTGCTCCACTGGGCAGGCGAATACGGGTCTTGTTGTCTTCTGGTGAGTGGCCGATGACGGTTGCGTAGTTGCCGGAGGTACGTGCGAGGGCACCACGGTCGCCAGTCTTCTCCTCGACGTTGCAGACAATGGTACCTTCGGGGCACTGGCTCACAGGAAGGACATTACCAACAGTGAGGGCAGCTTTCTTCCCACAGTACACGAATGCGCCAGTGTGCATACCCTCGGTAGCAATGAAAGTCTCCTTGCGGAGCTTGTAGCGGTAAGGGTCACGGAACACGACCCGTGCGAGGGGTGCACCGCTAGAACAGCTGTGAGGGGGAGATGGAATGCATTTTTATGATTCTTACCGGCCGGGATCGTGGATGATTTCTTTGACGATACCCCGAATATAGCCATTGCGTTCGGTGTAGTCGAGGGTACGAAGCTTGGCGGGCGCCTTGTTGTGGTGAGTGTGGGCCTTGAACTAGATGATATGACAAGACTGTAAAGATCTGAGTAGGTGAAGAAACGGCGGAACGTACAATGGCGTGCGAGCGCCTCTGAGCCCTGATAACCCTACCCATGGTTTATCTGTAAAGAGTGATAAGCTAACTGTCTGATGCGGGACTGGAATGATGGAAGGATGAAGGTGCAAACGGTATCCGATGTAAGTGCAGGTCATCCAGCCGCTTCTCCATCATTTTGGACACGATTTTGGATTAGAATCGACAGGACACGGATTTCAACTCGTGCGTTGCGACCTAGAGCAGTAATTCGAGCAGCATACTTACATCTTTTTGTCTTGAGGACGTTGTAGGCGGTGGGGGTAGCGTATAGTGCACTGAAGGTTGTCCAAGCGGCGCCACAAATCTCGGCGTTTTCCGGAAACTTGCTTATTCAATCCGGGTGCAGCGTCACGTAAGATCTTCATGGACAACGGCGTTCGACCCGGACGCCCAACTTGATTATCCACTTTACACGGTGCCTTCCTCTCCTCAACGATGTCACTGACGCTTAGCCATGCTCCCGGCCTAACAGCATCAGTGGGATGAAACGCACTACAGAGTACTCTGTAGTGAGGGAAACAGCGGTAGCAAATACTTACTACCGTCCTCAAGTACTACAGTAGTAGACTGTAGTGTGTCGTAGTGTCGTAGTGTCGTAGTAGTAACACTAAGACAGTTTTGGATAAAGTGCACGTTCGAAACCCCGGAGGTTTTATTCTCAAGCGATGATTTCAGCTACTACAAGCTACTACAGGCTACTACTGAAGAAGCATTGTGCTACAGTACTTTCGCTCGGCTATGGGTTTCCTGATTGTCTTGGTGCTTCAATTATTTTCGACCACCCTGTAAGTCTCCGTAATTTATCATCCCCATCTCTATAGATTGCACTTTCTGTCGACATGGGGCCGCTATACCTTATTTGTGTTGAACTTTTCCGCCCCCCCATATTTCTCCGTACACATTTGCATTAGAAAATGTATCTACTGTGCAATAAAATTAATTTATAATCCTATTCTACAGTAAGTGAGGGTATTGCAGGCAAAGGGGAAGTAGAGCACAGCAGGAGGGGCATCGTCCAGGTGCGATGGGGTTCGTCGTAGGAGCGAGAGCAGTGCACTGCAGGAAGAACGGCGCTGAGAGGCAGGAAGGTGCAGGCGTGCAGGATGAGGGGATGCATGCGAATCGGGAGGCAGCACAGAGGTGCAATTGGTGGGGACAGCGGAAGTGTGGATGGGTGAGAGAGGCAGCAGTGCCAATGCAGAGGGCTGCAGCTGAGGCTGCACTTGGGTGCAGGGGGAGCACCAGCCAGTGGGAGCCGGTATAATGTGCGCCGTGTAGACATCTGTACCCGGGGGCGTTGGCTGTAGCATGGTCGAGGCTCCGGATGTCGATTGAGTAACTCGGGGATGGGGTGTCAAGCATCACTAGTGGGCGGCGTAATATGTGGGTGGAGGGCAGAGTAAACGAGGGCTTGGGCAGTGATAGACAGCGTTGGCCACGAGAGCTGGAGGAGGTCGGCGTTGGGGGGTGGTAGGTTGCAGGAGGCCGGAAGACATCGAGATGGGAGTAATAGACTACTACAGGAGGCAGAAAGTTGGGAAAATTGGGGTGGGTGGCGGATGGATGGAGACAGGTAGTTGGTCGTGGTGGGCCTAGTGATGTGCGAGGGCAAAAGTTTCACCTTACGGCCTTACATTTGGAGCGAGGACACCATACCAAATCCGGAGGTGACCCGCATGATCGCATCATACTTGCCATCAAACCATTCAATTCTAAGAGACCGACACTAGAGTTGTTGATCGCGAGCGGGGGTGGGGTTACGGTTAGTGTTGCCAACAGCACCGCTTGGCTCAGAGCTGATCGGGTTGTAAACCAAGCGGCTCGTAAGTATGCGGCTTGTAGCCGGCTTTGATTGGTTCAGCTCAGCTTTGGCTGGCTCATGGTTCAAATGCTACATGTCGTTGTCGAAGTGGTCCTCAACAACATCAGGAAACCCATAGCCGAGCGAAAGTACTGTAGCACAATGCTTCTTCAGTAGTAGCCTGTAGTAGCCTGTAGTAGCTGAAGTCATCACTTGAGAATAAAACCTCCGGGGTTTCGAACGTGCACAAAGTTTATCCAAAACTGTCTTAGTGTTACTACTACGACACTACGACACACCACGACACACTACAGTCTACTACTGTAGTACTTGAAAAATACGGTAGTAAGTGTTTGCTACCGTTGTTTCCCTCACTACAGAGTAATCTGTAGTGCGTTTCATCCCACTGATGAAGCAGGGAGTCAATAAAAGCTGATATCTCATTCGGAGCAATAAGTTTGCCTGATCCATCCACTGCTCAATCTCCCAAATCTCCATATTCGTGTTCATCCATGCTGTAACCATTATGTTGGTGTAGGCTTGACAGCACCGTGGACAAACTGCTGAAGAGTGAGCTGGAGACCACAAGAGACATTGGTTACGTGTCGAGTGTTGAAAATTACAAAACATACCTCTGACTTGCCTTGGGAATGTTAATCGTCAATTCATGTGTCACTACTGCGCGATTTGGGTGTAGTATTGTATAATGCATGCAAGGTGCTGATCTACTGTAGCCGGCTGATGAGTGGAACAAACACATAAAATACAAGGAGGCAAGCATGCATATGCATATTGGAAAGCAGGAGGTGCGAATGGCCAAGTTCCCTGGACCCTGGTCGCTATCAGGGCGAAGTGACCGTTTTGGGTTCAAGTCATGGCTTGCTGTTGGCTAGCCACTGGCGGTAGAAACACTACTGACTCTTGGAGTAAACTCTTGTGAGCGGAAGAGAATGTTTGAATGTCAATGAACGCAGCATTGCTAGAGACCTTCTGGCAGTGATAAAGGCCCTCGCGGAGCTTGCCCGTGGGGCGAATGACCAAGACAGCAATAGCCTCCGACATCGGATCGATGAGCTATAAAGTGGTTACCGGTTTTGGGCCAGCAACTCTAGTTACAATATTTTGTGGCTTGTTAGTAGGCGGTATTTCGTCGCTGATGGTGCTAACCACTGGATTTGTAAAAATCATGAAGAGAGTAATTCGAAAATTGGTCTATCGATCTGAGACTAGCTGTAAACACGAAGGGAGAAATATCTTGCCGAGCGATAGTGGAGATCTTGACCTCTGCTGTAAGTGAGGTAATGCATGTACCTCTCAGATTTGGGAGCCGAACTACTTCGGAATGGTAATAAGTCAGTTCCCGCTTACTAGTGAAAAAGTTGAATACATTACGAATGCTTACCGCTCAACGATGCAGCTTGCTGATTGGTGGAGACACCTCGGCTAGTCCCTCCTTTTTTCGAAAAAGATCGACCCCGTAACCAATCATCCCAAACCAAGCGGTCGATGAACAGCTCGATGAGCGGCTAAACTTGTAGATGCGGCCGACTCCATCTACAATTTTAGCCGCTCATTGACCGCTTGGTTTGGGATAGTTCAGGGATTGGTTATGGACTCCAGTTTTTTTTGGGAAAGGAGGGACTAGCCGAGGTGTCTCCACCAATCGGCAAGCTGCATCGTTGAGCAGCCAGCATTCGTAATGCATTCAAAGTAAGCGAGAACTGGGGTGCTTTGCAGATGGCCCTTCCGCGAAAGAAGCCAGCCCTAGTTTAGCAATGTGCTTCCACGGAAGAAACAGTTCAATAATGTTCTTTGCTTCCACGGAAGAAGCCTGCCCGCCAATCCCAAGAAAGTAAGGTACGTGCAGTCTCACGTAGTAAGAGTGTAGTAAGAAGCCCTCGAAAACCTCTTCGGTTAAATAAATGACCATTAACGAGTCATTATTGATTGTCGACGCATCCTGCAGTGGCACTGCACCGTTGCTCTTCATGGACAACGGCGTTCGACCCAGACGCCCAACTTGATTACCCCCCTCCGGACGATGTCTTCCTCAACACATATCCTCAACGATGTCACTCGCGCTCAGCCATGCTCTCGGCCTAACAGTCTCGGTGCTTCAATTATCTCCGACCACCCCACAAGTCCACAAGTCTCCGTCGCCGCAGCCCTCTGGAAGCACCGTAAGTTATCACCCCCATCTCTACAGATTGCACTTTGTCTTCGATATGGGGACCGCTACACCTTACTTGTGTTCAGTTTTTTCCAGCTCTCTCATGTTTCTCTGTAGGCATTTACATCAGAAAGTGTATCCATTGCCTACAATAAAATCAATTTATAATCCTATTCTACAATAAGTGAGGGTATTGCATCACTGCGGGCAAAGGGGAAGTAGAGCGTAGCAGGAGGGCGCATAGAGGAGCATCGTCCAGGAGCGAGGGGGTTCGTCGTGGGACTGAGAGCAGTGCACTGCATGAAGAACAGCGCTGAGAGGCAGGAAGGTGGCGGGCATGCAGAAGAGGGGTTGCATGCGAAACGGGAGGCAGCACAGGTGGATGGGCGTGAGAGGCAGCAGTGCTGATGCAGAGGGCTGCAGCTGAGGCTGCACTTCGGTGCAGGGAGAGCACCAGCCGGTGGGGGCCAATACAATGTACACCGTGCGGGGGCGTTGGCTGTAACGTGGTCGAGGCTGCAGATGTTGAATTGAGTGACTCGGGGATGGAGCGTTAAGCATCACTAGCAGGCAGCGTAATATGTGAGCGGAGGGCAGAGGAAACGAGGGCTCGGGCGGTGATGGATAGCGTTAGCCGCGAAGCTTCAGAAGGGTGAGGTCGGGCATCGTAGGCCGCGAGAGGCTGTAGGAGGTCGGCGTTGAGGTGGTAGGTTGCAGGAGGCTAGAAGACATCGAGATGGGAGTGATAGATTACAGGAGGCAGAAGGTCGCGAAAATTGGGATGGGTGGCAGACGGATGGAGACATGCTGGGAGGCTGTAGAAGGTAGTTGGTCGTGGCGTGGCAAGGGTTTCACCTTAAACACGAAGTGAGAAATATCTTGCTGAGCGGTGGTGGAGGTCTTGACCTCTGCTGTAAGTGAGATAATGCACGTACCTTATTCTTCTCAGATTTGGGAGCCGAACTATTTCGGAACGGTAACAGCCTGCTCCAGTTCAGTGATGTTCCTTGCTTCCGCGGAAGAAGCCTGCCCCAGTTCAGTCTTCTCCTGGGCTCACGCCAATTGTGCCGGGCAATCGTGAATAGGTCATATCAGGGAATCAAAGATACGCGGCTTATGGGGTGACCGGTGACGAATGCTCTCGCCGGATTTATCAGTTCCCGATGTAATTCACATTGAGTCATGCGAAGGCGAATCCTTGCAGATTGACCCTAGGAGAAAGCCCTTGAGTAAAGGACAAGAGATTCGGAGTAGGTAGATCGGCGAATACAATGAATGAGGCTAAATGCGATGAGACGAACAGATACAGTCATGTGATAATTCTGAGGTCCATGAGTGTGAGATGCAATAAATAAGTCTACCAAAGCTCTATAAGTCGTTGATGATGAGTAGTAAATGCATCAGGAAACCGGCGTGACTATGTTTTTCCTAGATATAGTTGGCAAAATCAGATCAAAAATTCGCGTGATTATATGACAAGGCAAAGCTAGACAAAGTGATGTATAGGTATGAGCAAATTGGCATTAAAGGACAAGATATTGCAAGGAGACCACAATTCTGATGAAGATATGTCATGTCTTGCGAGTGTACCAGCAGTTCTCGACCAAATGGTACTACTTCATCACAGCGCATCGACGAAGACATTTGGTGCTCGCGCTTACACGACGCTTAGGTAAGTCATCTGAAAAATTTCACGCAAGTCGTTCAACTTCATCTTGCTTAACACTACATACCACCATATTCCAAACTTTGCTCTTTCGCTCTT
>MU837009.1:155076-192893 GCA_029603245.1 Rhizopogon salebrosus TDB-379 | reverse complement strand
TGCTCGTTGTTAAAGACGTCCAACGACTTTCTTGACAATTCCTTTTCACTTATCGTATGTACGTACCCCGGAATACCATGAGGCACAATGAGGCACCGATGCTCCATCATCCTTGTCCTAATCTTATACATTAATCCCTCGTGCCCTGATAGTTTCGGTCATTACTGCCCGCTGGTCAAGAGACGAATCTCGCAGCCTATGGACAGTGCCTGTGGGGAGCTTCCCCAACGTCCTCAATCCCACCAATCACACGCCTTCATATTTAATTCTCTGATCATGATCCGTCTGAATTGTATGTCCGACGACCTGGCCAGGTTGAACGACTTAAACTATGTACCACTCGGAGAGAGCGCTCACTGGCCGCTGCATGCCGTTTCCGGCAAAATGGCATCCTGGAGGGATAACGGTATGGTTAATCTCGCATCTGTCTGCCAGATACCCAAATATAAATATAATCCAATGGTCCTTTCAATCACAGAATTGATAAGTCGCATCTTCGGCGAATGCAGACAAGTGTGCGTACCAAATAAGCACTCGATGATTATAAGAAACGCTTTACCAGTCGTTCATAGTCGATGTCAGCAATGGGAATATAGTTGAGTTTGCCAGCCAAATGAAATCTAACCGTCCTTCACCCGGCCTGCGGCTTCTCATATCAGTGCTAGAACGATTACAAATCCACCATGATAACGAAACATCGACCTTCTACGCGGCAGCCACCGTGCAGCTTGTAATGCAACTATCGCGGCTACTTGCTATAAGTAGTAGGCATTGCTCTCGAGGAGAACGCGTGCCTGACCTTTTCTCCATTAGTGCCTGGCAATGCTTGCATTAACAAATGACATCTTCGATTATTACGAAGCGTTTTCTGGGCCGCTAACTTGAACAAGGTGATCTGCACAAAAACAACGGTGGCGAAAAGTGAAGGTATCGGCTACTCATTTCCGGCTCCTACTATTTGTATGTTCTCTTCTAATCATTGTCCTATTCTCTTCCGTCCCCGGTTGTCCGGGTGGTCTTCGAAGACCGACTCCACACCTTCGACAGGCAAGTACTTATCTGGCGCCTCTTCTTGTGCGCTAGCTTTCCTCATGCGGCCAATGTTACCTAGAATCATAGACGCGCGTCTGGTGGGTTCGTCTCTTAGTACAGTTGACAACAACATCACCACGCAGCAGGACCGCGTTTTCCACGAGAGGTGTCACTTTTATCCCCTCAAACATACGTACCGCTCGGTTGCGCCTAAATCCACCATTAACAGAGTTATTGAGTACTCGATGCTTCGCGATGCCATTTCGTTCACAGATTTTCTCACTTTATTATATGCACTAACCTCTTCTGAAGGTAGTCGTACTACACTCCGTAATTACAGCTCGAAATCGAACATCACAACAGAAATAATTATCTCTCTTTGGAGGCGCTTCGAGTGCCCCAGGAAACGACTCACGGTACTCATTATTTAGGGTATTCGACAAGTTTTGACACTCCAAAATAGAACCCAGTGTTGACAGCACCCCTAATGGAGAAAGAACGACTGCCATCCCTTCCGTTGGGTGTGTCTAGGAAGATTAGCCAGAAACACGCTGACACCTGCATGAGATGTGTAAAAAGATGGCGGTAGGACTTGATTTTTTTTGGCTGATATCACAGTGGAACTACAGTCACAGTCGGCAGATTAGGGGACGGCAGGGGTGGAGAAGAGCTCACGTTTGCTCAGCCAGACATAAGACTTGACTTCTCCAGTGTTGTACACTGACGCAAAGGGAGATCTGGTGGCATTGGGCAGACCGCTATAGATGCCAGACCCCCGAGAGACCTGACTGTGTAGTTCAGTGGGTGGTTTGAGCCTTTCCATGACTTTTTCTTTATTGGATCATCGTTTATTGTCGGAGCCGCCCTACGTTAGACAAAACCTACAGGTATACGAGGTTGACGAAGCCATAGATGGAGATGTTGGTTTGTTCAAATTAGTAAATTAATTTACTCTGTACTGGACAGAGCACACTGGTGCCTTCAATACACAGTAGCAGTTTTGTCAAACATTTGAATAAATTCAAATTGCATGGAACTACACTATAACTGATGATATTTTCAGAAATATGCGGGCTGCAAGAATGTGCGAGACGGCACACGTTGAACAATTTTCCTCTAATAAATGTACTCCGGTGTTGGCGCGGTCGCGTGAGAAATTTATGGTCTGATTTATAAACGGTTCAGCCGGGTAAGTGGGTGTAGCGGGACCTTCCCAACGGTGACCGCGCGCGCTCCGCGCCGCCGGCATCTGCAAATTGAAAATCGAGAAATGAGCCCTGAGGCGTATTTTAGGATCCCTATTTGGTTTAGTACATCAGTTAGGTTCTCTCCACCAATGAGAGCGCTCGCTTAGGCTTGAAGAAAGTTTGAAATTGTTAAAATGAGTCCTCTCGCAGATATCAAACGACTGTAGCAGGAGCTATGTGCTTACATATGTTGCCAGTGGCAAGCTTTTAACATTTATGAGGACTCTGATTTACGGTCCAGCCAGATCGGGGGCAGGACCCTGGCACCTGTTTCGCGGTGACCGCGTCGCGCACAACTGTAAGGAGGAATTGTCCGAGAGAACACGGATTAATCACGAGGGTCTGTGTACCCGTGAAGGTGAGCCTATCGGTTGTAGTAAGTGGGGTAAGTATGTATGTATGTGCCCGTAGCAAGCTTTTAACATAGTAGCGAAAACTATTGGATTTGGTCGTGTACACTAAGAAAGCGCGCGAGTTGTCGTAGCGGGAGGGGTAGGACAGTGAGTGGTGCATTTGCAAGGGCAAGGCCGCGAGGCACAGGAACTCATTAGCTCTCGGTGCAATGGACGGGGGACGAAGGTCGGTCAATGAATTTCCGGAAAAACGATTATCACTGCTCTAACATGATATCATGTATTCGACTGTGTCCAGCCCCAGCCCCCGTAGGGTATAAAATGAACATAGAGGTCACTGCTTTTCTGATTATCTCCTCCTGTCTTCCCTCTGTCTTGCACCTTGCACTGAACCTGTCACGATGCCCTCCAAGGCAAGGTCATTAGTTGAGCTCACGAGGATTCACTGGTTCCCAGTGGGGTCTGACTTCATGTTTTGGCCCTTCGGTAAGGCAGGAATGGTGCTGCATATTCGTTGATTGTAACTCACCATACCTAGCCTGGGGGTTCCTGGCGGCAGCCTATCATGTCGCATTGTCCATGAAAGAAGTGGTGATAAATATCTTGTTCTACGCATTGCTGGGCACATTGATACACTCCGCGGGCTGTGTCATCAATGATATGCTTGACCGCGACTTCGATCGCAAAGTTGGTGGGTTCCAATCCTGCTTTAAATGTAACTGGTCTCTTGACGCGGGTCAATAGAACGTTCGAAAGGCCGACCGATCGCATCAGGGGCTGTCACCATGGCTGAAGCTTCAGTTCTTCTGACCGTTCTCGTTGCCGCCATCTTCTACATGTTTTCAACTGCTGGTAATACAGCGTAAGTAGACCGTTCATAAAATATTAGCACCTCTCTAACACACTGCTTAGTCTGGTACTCGGGGTCGTTGGGCTCCCTGCTTGTGGCGGGACATATCCGCTGATGAAGCGTTTCATGGACTGGCCTTCTTTGTACCTTGGTATGCCTTTTATACGGAGAAGGTACATCGTCTTATGTGGTTGCAAGGCTTCGCTGCTAGTTGGGGCGTGCCGTTCACTTGGGTCGCAACGACAGGCCGGTTCGATTGGGGCATGATCCTGAACATCGCAATGGCATCCTGCTGGTAAGTGAGGGATGTCCTTTTTCACTTTAATGTCACTGATAATACCTTCGTAGCTGGACATGCATTTACGACACCATTTACGCATGTCAGGTAACTTACCCGGAAAGTCTGTCACTGAGATGCATGTGCTGATTTATTATCTTCAGGATAAGAAGGACGACGAGAAAGCCGGAGTCAAGTCAATGGCGGTCCGTCTGGGTGAAGGCCTCCGTCCCGCGTTGAGTTTATTTGACGTGGCGTTCTTCGGCTGTTTATTGCGGGCTGGGTACTTAAATGGCCAGCACCTCCCATTCTACGTTTTAAGTGCCATTGTACCATTCCTCCTGTGTCTCTGGCATATATGGTCATTTGATCACAACGATCCCCTAGACAGCTGGAAGACGTTTACGGTAAGTCAAGCTGAGCTCACCAGATACGCTGATTCTGATACTGGACTTCAGGCGGGTCGTCATGGCGCGGCGATGGTCTGCGCTGGATTGGTCGTAGATCACTACTTCAACCTTGCGGCCCTCGCTGGTTGAACACATATTTTGAATTTTTCAATGGCAAGATTTCGGTACTTACGATGAAAAGACCATTGGCTATCTTATTTTGTTCTGTTTCCATTTTACCTGAATAGACAGCCAGTGGAATAAACCATGGATGAGGTTATGATTATGCCCATGGGTTGCGGTATGTAACAGGAAACCCGCATTGTGTGCTCCACTGATTTAAATAGACTTTGGTATAGGTAGGCCACCTGGGGATGATGTACTGTAAAGGTAGAATTAGAGTCACGCCAATACTGCAGCTGTGAGAAATGCGAGACTGCATGGCAAACGTAAATCTTCCTTCAAGGATAATCAGAAAGTTACGCGTGGAATGTGTCCTAGGTTCCAGCAAGGTTAAACATATATCCTTTTACTGCGAATAGCCTGAGTGTAGGGGAAATATCCTGATTCTCAATGCAGTACTTACATCTATTGTAGTGACTCTGGCGTTTGTTGTACGAAACTGCGACAGAGTCACTCATTGCAGGACTTGATATTTATCTGACCCATCGCTCCGAGAAGCCTTCAGTTGATCATACGACTTAGAAAAATGACGAGGATGCGAATAGATGTACTCACGACATGCTTCCGGAATCCGTACGTAATTGAAGCTATTATTTTCATCGTTCACGTGATCGCCCGCTCTTATTCTCCGGTGCCTTCAACTTGTCAAGCGCTCAACGCTGTCTCAACGACTCTTCGCCGTCTAACGCGTAGATCTTTCTCTGTTCAAGTAAGCAAGCTGAGCCTAATAGGACTCGAGTAAAGTCAGAATGACGTACACCACCTAATCAGGATGCGGGAGTTGCCACCGCTGCAGCCGCTCTTCGAAGCCTGCGATTCCCGAAAGAGAAGGAACGACTGTCTTCCGGATCCTCGACTCTTCCTTTTTCAATGCTTGGCTAGGAATACCTGCGACGCCAGTCTGCAGGAAAGGTTGATGTACAAATACATGTAGTTCAGGTCTGTATTTCTGCCAAGTTTTTGAAGGCGCAGTCTGGTTCACGATGACGTTTACATATGATGCCATGATCCTGCAGTCCTCACAGAAGATTTCATTTCCCCAATACACCACACAGTCACTAACTCGTAATTTATGTTTAGACAAGAACTCAGGATGAGCGAGCTACAAGAATAATGTAAGGTATCATAATGTCACAGTGTCCACGATGACTACAAAGTGATGAGGTAAATCTATATAGAACGTACGTTCGTTTATCTGCAAGATCATCGATGACCTGCACACTGCCCCCGCAGATGCTCTCCAAACGACAAGCCGTCAAGGGCTCAACTAACAGATCTGCCACATCTTGACGGAGTCCCTGCGAAAGGACATATTTCAATGACAAAGAACACGCCGAGGGACCAAGCGACTTACACAATGAAAGAACCACTTTCCCCATCCGAGCCCCAGGTGGGGTACCATTGGTCCTGTGCTGTCGCAAAGTCCCGCATGGCTGTGTTCGAGTTGTCCAGCCAAGGCTTGTTACCGGCGTTATCGGGAAACCATCCATTAGTCCCGCCGACAGCGAGATTAATGATGAGGTAGAATGCTATATGCATGACAATGAGGTATACCGTAATTTCATAATAGTTCATAAGAGCTTACGTTGGTCGAAAGGTGACGCATTCGTTCCGTTAACCCAAGGGTTTTGCAGAACGATGGGCTGTGTGCCGTTTTGGACCACAGAGGGGAAGTCTCCCCGCGTAAAGAAGGGCTCGTTGAACGAAAGCTCAAGCATATAGTGCAAACGGCTGTCGACATAAATGCGACTTTGGAGAGTCTCAGATGGTCGTTCGGTTTCGAAAGAAACATGAAACTCACAGAAACTGCTCTGTCCACTCCAGTGTATACGTGTGGAAGTCTTCCCCATAGTCCGTGCGTCGTTGTGTCCACCAGCCGAAAGTCTTGGACACGGCGTTCAAGAACGACAGGGGTCCCCAGTTGAGTGATCCGCGGACATAGTCGATACCCCTGGTCAACGACACGAGCCAGGTCAGCAATCTGCGGTCTATGAATTATTTGGTGCCTCACTGGTCGGGGTATGTACGAGCGTTCCCGCGTGATTCCATAATGTCTATTTCACCGCTCATAGGCCATGGCCCGTAGGTATTGTTGACAGGAAGCATCCAAATCGCAGGCCAAAGCTGCAATGTGGATCAGTAAGCGATGGGGTCTTGTCTTGGCGGTAAATATGCTCACCCAATCACTACAGCAGGCCAATGACGGTCAGTCTACATGTCAGATTAAAAAGTATAACACTTACCCCCGTGGGAGCTTTGCGCGTACCTCGACTTTCCCGTATCTGATACTGGCACTTTGGCGCGTGGTGATCCTCGCGCTTTGCACGGGGTTGATTATCGCGCCCGTGGTACTGTTACTCACTGCACCGCAGGATTGGTAATAGGCAGTTGCGTCGAAGCTCGTGGAGTTGGTTGAACCTGGAAGAGCTTCCGGGTTTGTTACATTGTACGTGCAATCAGTGAGGTTGTATGTGAAACCATTGAAGACAGAGTCCGTGCCAATAATGTCCGACGTCAAGGTAGGGGTCAGGTACAGGTATCCATTAGACGTGTACGAATTACTTGAAGACGAGGTTGTCATCTCAAACTCGCCGTTCCTGAAAGAACATCGATGTGAGTGCTCGACTCGCCCGAAGTGAAAATTCACTGACCCAAATCCACCTAACTGGACTTCACGGAACCAATTTCCGTTCGGTCCGAAAGTAGTATCGGTGTCGGCAGTGAAATCTTCATCCAACACCATGCACAAGTTGGCGGTAATCAATGGTACGCTCTTGTATCCAAAGTAGCAGCGCGCTGCGGACGCCGCTATACCAAGGAACGCGACTGAGTACGTCACGAAATAAGCAATCCGTGCATATGGGTCTTTTGTCGACACCCAAGGCTTCTCCAAGGTACTTGGATCTTCAAGCATGGTAGAGCGCATCCGAGTTTTATTTTTTGGAACCAAGCTCGCAGAGGTTGAGAATGCTGTCATGGGACGAGATGGTGGTGCCGCGAACGTTTCACGAAGAGGAGTACCGGAGGAGTTCGTGCGACTGGGGACGTCTCCAGTGGCGGGGCGACTGCCATAGTACGAGGTTTTGCGAGGACGAGGTATGGCTTCTGGGATGTCCTGTTGCGCTACACCTGTTGACATGGCAGATGTCGTTCCCAAGTGCTCAACGCTAAAGCTACGGACGCTAGCGGGCGGGGAAAAGGGGTTGGCGATGGAACTTGTGGGAGTTCCTGCAGTGGATGGGCGTGACCAGTTTGGAGTCGAAAGGGAGGACTGGTTACGCTGGTGAGACCTGTCTCCAAGGTAGAAGGGAGGAGGAGGCTTTATTTCATCCTTGTCTGCTGATGTCGACATGATAGCTTATTCAAGTCTCAACAGTCTAAAGTGCCAGCGAGTTTCACAGGCGATTGGAATTTGTCTGGAGAAGTTTCGCTGATCTTATAGCAGACTTAAAGCCCTCCCTGGAGAGTACAAACGCGTCCAAATGTTCCCTGAATCAATGTTGACCTTGACAGGGGAGAAACACTCTGAATTTATCGTTTGACGCCGGACAATCATTATGCGAAAGGTACCTATTTGGCATGTGCTCTCGGCAATACCCAAACTGCCGGGAAGAACCTCGAACGGTGATTGTTCGGACTTCCTTTTTTGGGCCAGCTCCTTGATCAACGGAGGTGATTCAACATCCGGGTATAATAAATTTTGACAGGACTGCCTGGGCCATCGTCGGTAAGGCGGCCGCTGCTTAGATATGCTGTATGTATGTAACTTCAACTTGGTGAAACTGATTATTGTTGGAACGTGAGATTTCCCCAGCGCTGGACTCAGGTTGTAGCTTATTGCCGAGCTTTCAGCTAGCGCGTTTTTGGCAAGGTCAATGTCAATATTTCCCTTGATATTGCTCAGGACGTCGGTGACGACGACGATATGGAGAGTGAGTAACAGTCAATGACCCTGTAGGACAGTATTACTTACATTCTTATGTTGCCGTAATATGTCTAAGGTACCGAGCGTAATATTCTCCTGAAGGGTCCATTGAACTGGGAATGTCAAAACACGTACTAAGTTCACAAAGAAAGGCCGATCCGTGCAAGTAAATTCTACGATGGTGTAATTCCATCGCGAATCAATCAGTTATGCATGACAGCGCTCATGATGTTCCCTGCAAATCTCACAGAAACCTGTGCGAGGGACGCATTGATGTTGTACGAGAAGGCGCAGCAACTTCCATTCGACGAAGAGTCGCATTCTTTTGAGTGGTATCAATCGATAAACCTTTTCGAGCTCCACTCTGCATGATGGAGAATCGCGCAATTGCCATTTCCCCAGCGAGCCCGCCAGCTCACACTTGGTCCTGCACCGCGGGCCTCATGCTAATGTTGACCCTGAGCGGCTGATCGGACTACCTAACTTCCACCTCGAGCATTTCAAACTGTTCTGACAACTCGAATGCTACACGCCTTTGTTCCGAACTTTGATGCCACACAAGCAGAAACGCAGAAACGAAGTATATACACCATCAAGTTCCGCTTATCGCTGAAGCGGGACATGTGTGCTGGAAGGAAGCTGATCGATGAATTCCTGATGGAGTTCGTCTTCCTCCGTATGCCCAACGGTGAGCGATAACGCTGAAAGGCAGAGAGATGCGGGTGGAAAACGGCGGGGATAATTAGCTGATTCCTAATCTGTTCCTGTAGATGGGGTGGATGTGCGAAGCCAAGCCAGGAGAACTCGAATCACATTCGCAAGGTATATTGGACCGAGAGTCACCCGCTCGGGCTACTCTCGACAGGTATTCTGATTGGGAGCCATGACGAAGTTACTTAATGTTCCTTGAGCTATTAAGAGCCCTGCTAATAACACGCTTAAATCGCTGTGATCCTGCAGCAAAAAAGGTACAATCCGAGTCTCTATCGAGAAGCGAAGGTACACTCTATGATGAGCGCTGACGCAAGGCTGGCGAGTACCTGTTGATGAAGATGAAGTATTCTATTTAGATGTAAATCATGTAGCTGAAGAAATGAGTTCCGATTGTCATAATGCAGCATGGTACAAGTAATTCCGAATTTATTGAACCAATCGGACGGCTTTCACTTACCTCGGAGCTCAAGGAGGGTTTGCTTTATTACTTGCACTGATTGCCCCCATCATGGACTCGTCACTCGGTCCGCCATCTTACAAGAGGCATACGGAGTATAACTTGAATGGGGATTTCATGCATGTGTTGTCGCAGAGTCCAGACAAGTCCCAATTGCAAGTCCCACGTCACGCCAAAGGTTTGATTTGTTTCTGTGTCGAGGAACGCAGCCGGCCGTCCCGGATTATTCGCGGAGCTGGAATTGGATTATGTGACGTGATGTATCATCTTCGATGGGTTCTCCATTGGATGCTCGATCTTGTCCTACAGGGTCAGATCTATACATGCTGTCACTTCCTGAGTATGATGTTGGAATGGTAAGTACAGCACTGCTCATGACACCTTTTATCAGGGATATCAGGATATCCACCAACCTATCGAGTCCGTAGGCTACACCATTTCTCGACTATGTAGTAGCGCGCAGGGGTGAGTTTCCAGCGTGCTGATGGGCCCTCCGTTCCAGGAGCAAAAATACTGTTTTCAGGTACCCGTGATTGTTCCAGATACCGGATCCTTCTCATGCCCGTTCACTTGTTCTCGGCCAACCATTGAGGCGTACTGTCACAAGAAGATACGGGCCCGATGGTCCCTTTGTGATACGAAATCATGCTGTACTAATCCAGGGCCTTGGATCGCATGTCCCTTACTTGTTGTTCTCGTTATCGAAAGTTCTTCACACTTGTCGCCCTTCCTTCAAATGTCAATGATGAGCATTTCCAAATTTGGTGTCCAATACCTCGGTGCTCTTATACTCCTCTCCAAAATTCAAACGAGCGTCGAGTCCGAACTTCCCATTTTTCTCCTCCAACATAGGGACGATCTCTGTTCCTACGCCATTTTTTTTAATCTTTTTTCCTACACTGATTTCGGGTCTCCACCATGGCTATGGATTACGACGCGTATGATGCCCTCCTCCATCACATATTCAAGCAAGTACGTGCACGTTTTCGATACCTTCTTCTACAGACAAGTTTACTTGCTGCCGACAGACTCAAGGTGACGCTTGGTTTAAGCCAACCGAGGAGAATGTATCTGCCGGAGTCTGTCTTCGTGTTGAACCCGGTCATTTTCGCGTATTTCCCTATGAAAACGCCTACCTCGAGCCTTTCGAGGCAGCTGTACGCCTCTTAAACCCCGTCGTTGCGGTCAAAGTGAGGAGTGCTGCTGTCCATGCTGCACTGTCAGCTGTGTATGTTGTTTGTTATCAAATTCATCATCCCTCTCTAATGGTATTCCGTAATGGTAGTCCCGAACACGTGTCTGCTATCTATGTCGATCATAATACACGCATCCAGATAGTCGGTTCCATGGTTCTGTTGCCAAGAGCTGAGAAGGAACAGTGCGGAGCCTTTATTGCAAGTTCCACTTCCTCACCGATATGATTTCATTCTGATGAAGCCTCAGCGTGACGAGTGTGTTCTGGTTCTCTGGTCCGATAACCTGGACAACATCATCCCTTTATGTCGTGACTTCGAGGAGAAGCTGATTAAGCTCGTCTGGAGACAGCGTGTAGCGATCTCCGCAGCTCCCTCTGAAATTTTGCCACCTACCATATCATCGGATGACAACCTGGTAGTAACGAAGGAAGGCCTTTCCGAAGAAATTCCGGTCACTGAGAAAGAACTCGCTAATCGGAAGCCAGCACCGAAGCCGTCATCGCCATTTTGGAAGATCTTCAGCTGGAGCACCACACGTCAGGAGCACGAAGATGACGTCGAAAAGGGTGCGAAGAAAGTTCGTCGTACTAAGCTCCTCGCTCCCATCTACAACGGTCTAGGCTGTGGTCTGTCTCTCTGTAAGCAACTGCCGACTCTGATGTTATTAAATAGGGACTTACCTTTTTTGGTAGTTTTCATTGGTACTGGTGCCAGCATGCTCCTGCAAGAATCCATGCTTGACGGGCAGTACATGCGATTCTGTCTCCTCGTCACAGCACCACTGTCATTTTGTGTTTCTCTGGTATGCCATACATCGCAAGCGAGATCCCCTGTACGAATTTGACTTGTGATTTCTCCAGTTTTTCTCCCTGCAAATCATTGGTAACCTGGGCATGATGTAAGTACCTAATCTGGCTTTCCTTGGCTTGCATTGATTTTTTTGTAGTATCGGTCCCGTCGCGCAGTATTATGAAAACTCGCGTTATTATTCCGCTATCAAACCGGAGGAAGATAAAGAGGTCGATTCAGCTCTACCTCATGTAACTATCGAGCTACCCGTCTACAAAGAAAGCCTCGAGCAAACAATGTAAGGTCGAATTCGAATATCTGATTGCCCATCTTCATTTCTGTCTTCTTAGCGGGCCGTCCGTCTACTCTCTCAAAAAGGCTATGCAAACATATGCTCGCCAGGGTGGAACATCTTCGATTTTCGTGCATGACGATGGTCTCCAGCTCCTTTCGGAGAAGGAACGCGAGGAACGCATCTCTTTCTACGCTGATCACAATATTGGCTGGGTCGCACGGCCCCCTCACGATTCTAGTCCAGATGGATTCAAACGTGCCGGCCGGTTCAAGAAGGCCTCGAATATGAACTACGGGCTTACGCTTAGTTTGAAACTCGAGAAGCATCTCAAGACGCTTCTCGAAGCAGAAGAACGTGACGAGCTGGACGGTGACGACGAGTCCCTTGAGGATCGCGCTTTGGCTATGGCTTGTGACGAACTCTACTTGGAAGGCGGAGAGAAATGGAAACCGTGGGCTCGTAATGGTAAATCTATCAGAATGGGAGAAGTCGTTTTGCTTGTTGATTCCGATACCATTGTCCCTGAGGTGGGTGGACTCATCACTTTTTTTAGTCACAAGGAACTGACGCTGTTCTAGGACTGTCTTCGTGACGCTGCCCGTGAACTAGCAGAGAGCCCAGAAGTCGCGATCATCCAGCATGAATCAGGTTCGCGGAACACTTCTTACTCCTTAACAATAACGACTTAATCTTGTATTCAAGATGTCATGCTAGTCGCGAACAACTATTTCGAAAATGGTATCGCCCACTTCACCAGGCGGATCAACAAGTGCATTTCCCTTGGTTGCGCAAATGGTGAAATCGCTCCTTTTGTCGGGCACAATGCCTTCCTTCGGTGGTCGGCGCTTCAGGATGCCGCTTTTGTAGACCCGGCCGATGGAAAGACGAAGATCTGGTCGGAATCTAACGTCTCCGAGGACTTTGACATGGCTTTACGACTTCAGGTAAGTTCTTGTATTGCTTAATCTGGTGATTGACTGATAGTAATTGTGTGCAGCTAAAGGGGTACATCATTCGATGGGCGACATATTCTCAGGGCGACTTCAAGGAGGGTGTATCATTGACGGTCGATGATGAGTTGAACAGATGGCAGAAATATTCATATGGTACGCATGAACAGTCATATTAACAAGGATACGTGCTGACGAGTTTCGTGAAGGCTGTAGCGAGTTGATTTTCAACCCCCTTATTACATGGTGGAAGAAAGGCCCCATTAACAAGCAGCTGCGCATCTTCGTATGGTCAAACGCGCCGGTCCATTACAAAATTAGCATGATGGCATGTGAGTAAAGTTGATGAGACTTGTGGGCATCTTACTAATTTCTTTTCAAGACATGTTTTCTTATTGTGGGACAAGGTCTTTTGTTATACTCGTGCTATGCTCACAGGTTGTATAGATGGTATTGCCGCCTCGGGAATCCTGTCGCTCCTGAACTATATCCTCCTTGGGCTTGCATTCGAGACAGATGGTTACTATCTCCACAGCTTCGAAGTCTTCCTCGCAATTCTCGCCGTCTTTCCTGGATCGGGTAACGTTGGCTTTGTGCTTCTTGAATATAGACTTGGACATCGAAGCATGTGGGCCTCGCTTGTTGAGACCTGCACATGGGTTCCTTTCTTGTACGTCTTCATTGATTGTATCACATCCAGACTCACGTCAATTATTTGCAGCTTTTTCTTCTTCGGTGGTCTTAGTGTCCACCTCACCACCGCTCTTTTGGCTCATATGTTCTCGTACAACATCACGTGGGGTGCAACGAAAAAAGAAGTCGAACGTTCGAACTTCTTCATCGAAGTCCCCCGGATTCTCAAGCGCTTCTGGCTTGCCTTCGCGTTGTCTTTTGGCACATTCGCTATGATATTCCTCTTCAGTCTTCCCATCGTTGGCGCGGATTGGCAGATCCCGGGTACCTACTGGGCAGTTATTCTCCCCCTCGCGTAAGTGTTTTGTCCGGGTCAGCCACCCACGTCGTACTCAAATTTCACACAGACTCGTTGCTGGAAGCCACATTTTATTCCCTGTACGTATCAATGACAAGGTATCGTTTTCGGGTCGCTGATATCGTTCTTTGTAGATCGTGCTCAATCCCTGGTTGATGATTTTCTCTTACTGAGCGGCGAGAACGCCTCTTACCATAACCATAACCGCTCGTTGTTTGTGTTGGACGAATGGACTAGCAATATGCTACAGATTGTTTGTAGGATTTTTTGACTCCACAACTGGTATCATACACCGGGTAATTGCAATATATCTCATCCCATGTTTTTCTTTCGTGTATCTTGTCGTATCCCAACACCTACATACATATTTAATATCTAGCACGGATGTCCTCGTATCTCAGTCTGTTGGAATAAAAATAATTATTGACTTGCGTGTAAGTTGCGTCGATGTTCTTCTTGTACCGAACAAAAAATCATTTACACCTGGACCCTCATGATGGAAAAACAGTTACCAACTCGGTGATCATGACAGGATGCGCGCGTCTATGCATTGTTCTAGGCCAAGGATGGCTTCCACGGATCAATGAGGTCAATGTGTCAACGCTGTCAACAAAGTCAAACCACTTACGTGCTCGGAGAAATCAGAAAGTTGCCGTAAGCCACAAATTATTGGGCAGTGCAAATTTTGTCACACTGACTTTCGACGTTAATTGTCTGTACAGACCTCATTGAGGTTAGTTAGGACCCTGGGTCCCTTGCATTCAAGTCAACGCGAACCTGCAGCGCGTCGCTATCGCCGAGCGACTGCAGGACTGATGGCGGCTGACTTCGACAAGACAATCATTTGAAGGGGTACTCTCCAAGTATCCGAGATACAAGGACCTCCAGGTGCCGATTATCTGTTCATGCGCTCATGTCAGGGACAGTCTTGTTTTGACGTTTTGAAGATCGTGGAACTGGATCGAGATTCGAGATTGTGATTATTGAGAATCAGGTGCAGTAATTGACATCCGAATGGTTTACAGGTTCCATTCACCAACATGCCGTTCCAGCTTTTGCAGCGCCACATGAACCGTATGTTTTCGCTACGTCGGGCTGTCATACCTTCCGACTTCTACCAGCGCAAAATACACCCCTGACCGACAATATTCTGAGATAATGCGGGAAACGTGTTTAATCAGGAACTGATTATACTACAGCATATGCTATGCTTTCTCTCGCGCGGCTTCCATCCTTGCTTGGATTCCCCAGTGGTTTTGGAGGATCTTGCTCAGCTGTTGATGTCGCCAAATTGCTGGTACTTTTCATAATTCATGCCCGACCGCCGTAAATGGCGTGTCCCTTCAGGTTGATCCTAGGGGTTGTAACACATCGCTGATCAAAACATCGTGTTCAATCTTTCCTTTCCTGTCACGGCCAGGGGGCCTCGCCAAGGGGTTGTTGCGGGAATAACGTATCTTAAATGTTTGTGTGTGGTCTCCAGATAGTCGGTGTGTTTTTTCCCTGCCGAAATCAAATTTGTATCAGCAGTCTGTGAACCCGTCAGGGCACCTGGCCACTAGGGACGATTTTCTTCGTATTTCTTCAGTCTTATATACGCCGTTCCCTGCTGCTTTCCTGAGCGCAAGCCAGCCAAACGACATGGATTATGACCCGTACGATGCACTTCTTCATCACGTCTACCAACAGGTCAGGCGTCTAAACCAGTTCAAATCCAACCTCTTACTGACATTCTACCATCTGAACAGACTCAAGGTGAAGCATGGTTCCGGCCTACGGAAGAATCCATCGCAACAGGTGTCTGTCTTAGGGTAGATGCAGGACATTACCGCGTCTTTCCGTATAACCAGTTGCTACTCGCCCCATTTGAGGCCGCCGTCAGACTCCTTAATCCAGTGGTAGCTGTAAAGATCCGCAGTGCCGCCGTTCATGCCGCATTCAATACGATGTAAACGCCCTCAAAATTTGTCTTAATCACATCAACTGACCTTATATCCGTGTGCGCAGAACTGATGTGGACACTTCTATCTATATTGATTCTGACACGAAGATTCAGGTGCTCGATTCTATGAACTGTCTACCTCGGGCCGAGAAGGAGCAGTGCGGCGCCTTCATTGTCAGTTGCCCCCTTGTCTCCATCTGTACATTATTCTAACGCACCTCGTACCACAGCGTGATGAGCGAGTCATTGTAGTCTGGTCTGATAGCTTTGACGGTATCATACCACTATGCCGTGATTTTGAGGAAAAGCTCATTAAATTGGTCTGGCGCTGCCGTCGTCTGGCTTCTGCACCCAATAGCAACGCCTCGCCGGCATCTGCCGTGGTTTCTAAGGCTAATTTCGCGGTCAAGGAATCAGTTCTCACAGAATCTATCCCTATCACAGACAAAGAGCGAAATAATGCGCGTTCGAAATCGTTGTCAAAGAAACATGGGTGGGGTTGGAGTTGGCGCGCGTCACTGGAGAAGCAGAGCATGTCCGCTGATGACCCTGACCTGGAGAAGGAAGACTCTTCGGCGACTAAAGGGCCCCGCCCGATTCGCCTCTACGCCCCATTTTACTGTGGCCTTGCGACGGCATTATCAATTTGTAAGGCAAATATTTGCCACCTGTTGCTGCGTCATCTAATACTTGCCAAGTTTTCATTGGTAGTGGTGTCAGCATCCTTCTGGCCGAATGGTTGCTCGATGGCAGTTACACTCGTTTTATCCTGCTCGTTTCATCTCCGTTCCTATTCTGTGTATCACTGGTGAGACCGATGATGTCTTCTATGGACATCATATTGATCGTCCCAATTATAGTTCTTCTGTTTGCAACTCATTGGCAATTTGTCCTTGGTGTTGGTCCAATGACTCATTCACGTGTTTTTCATCAACTCATTAACGTTTAGGCTTGGCCCGGTCGCTCAGTACCACGAGAACTCAAGATATTACTCCGCGGTGCGCCCATCTCCGAACAAGGTGGTCGACGCCTCATTACCCCACATTACCGTCGAACTTCCGGTGTTCAAGGAGAGTCTGGAGCAAACAATGTCAGATCCCTCTACATCCGCTCCTTCAGCGGCAGAATAAAAGATGCTGATACGTGCCTGACCAGTACTCCTTCGGTGTTCTCCATCAAGAAGGCGATGCAGACATACGCTCGGCAGGGCGGCACCTCTGCTATTTTTGTGCATGATGACGGGTTGCAGCTCATCAGCCCAGAGGAGCGTGAAACGCGCATTGCTTTCTATGCGGACCATAACATTGGGTGGGTCGCACGTCCAAAGCATGACGGCGCGCCTGGTGGCTTCAAGCGTGCTGGACGGTTCAAAAAGGCGTCGAACATGAACTACGGGCTCGCGTTAAGCTTGAAGCTCGAGAAGCACCTGAAAGTGCTCGAAGAGGAGGAGCTGGAGGATGATGAGTATGGGACCCTTGAAGATAGGGCATTGGCAATGGCCGTAGAGGAGGTACACAATGAAACCGGTGGGAAATGGAAGCCCTGGGCAAGCAACGGGAAGTCTTTGCGCGTTGGAGAAATTATCTTGATCGTCGATGCTGACACCATCGTACCTGAGGTGACGGACCACAGATTAATAAAGTGATGGGTTGCTTATTTCTTTCTTCTAATCCAGGATTGTTTCCGTGATGCCGCGCGAGAGCTTGCCGAGAGTCCTGAAGTCGGTATCATCCAGCACGAATCAGGTGCGTCTCGCCCCTCACCAGCGCATGTGAGATGTCTTGACACGCTTTACACCAGACGTAATGCAGGTTGCGCTTCACTACTTCGAGAATGGTATTGCGCACTTCACGCGGCGAATCAACAAGTCCATCTCTATTGGGTGTGCGAATGGGGAGGTGGCTCCATTTGTTGGACACAACGCTTTTCTGCGGTGGTCAGCTCTCCAGGACGCGGCATTCATCGACCCCGCAGATGGGAAGAAGAAGATCTGGTCTGAGTCAAATGTGTCCGAAGATTTTGATATGGCTCTGCGGTTGCAGCTGAAGAGGTACAGTATTCGATGGGCTACGTACTCCAAGGGTGAATTCAAGGAAGGCGTGTCTCTTACTGTCGATGATGAGTTGAATCGGTGGCAGAAGTACTCATATGGTAAGCCTTTCCCAGTATCGACATTATTTCGTGCTAAGAGGAGCAGGATGCAATGAGCTCATATTCAATCCGCTCGTTCATTGGTGGAGAATGGGACCCATCGCCAAGCAACTTCGCATTTTCGTGTGGTCTGATGCCCCGGTGCACTATAAACTTAGTATGATGGCTTGTAAGTGATCCTGGTTTCGGATTAGTCACTTAGACTAAACTCTTGTGTAGACATGTTCTCGTATTGTGTGTCCGTTTCCTTTATTCCTATGATACGTGAGCACTCACACGCCATGACGTGGAAGACGGCATTGCAGCGGCGGCGATTCTTTCCCTGCTCAACTACCTTCTGTTAGGCTTCCAAATTGAAGTCGATGGGTTCTTCTTACACAGTTTTGAGGTCTGGTTGGCATGCACTGTCGTCTTCCCGGGTGTTGGCAACCTCGGATTTACGCTTCTTGAGTACCGTCTGGGTCACCGCAGCCTTCTATCCTCAGCATTGGAGAACGTGACGTGGATACCTTTCTTGTGAGCATCACTTGTTCCACCCGTTGACAAGCATATTTGATATATCTACATTCCAATTCAGTTTCTTCTTCTTCGGTGGGCTAAGCATTCACCTTTCAATGGCACTGCTCGCCCATCTATTTTCTTACAACATCACGTGGGGTGCTACGAAGAAGGAGGTCGAGCGATCGAACTTCTTCATCGAAGTTCCAAGGATCATAAAGCGTTTTCGCGTTGCACTGATATTATGCATAATCGTCACGGCAGGGATGATCGTCCTTAGCACATCGCTGGTACCTGCCGGGTGGCAGATAGACCCGAACGACTGGGCAGTTGTTATGCCGCTTGCGTAAGTTGCGTATCCGTGCTGCATCGAACGGAAATTCACAACTATTGACTTATCAGCATCGTCGTCGGAAGCCACATCCTATTCCCTGTGAGTCACAGTTGCTCGTGCTTCGTTCCCCCACTGACGGATATCTGGCCCGTAGATTGTCCTTAACCCTTGGTTGATGATATTCTCGTACTAGATTCGGTATTTGGACACTAGTCATCAACATGGTATATTCACGCAGTCGAGATTTTCTTACATGCATGTGCGCGTCACGCCCTTTCCCTGAATTGTTGTAAACATGAGGTCTATATAGCGCATTACAAGTTCACATAGTTCAATCACTGGCATATCTTATGTCGACCATCCCCGAACGATAGACATCATTGACTATAGACATATACGACTTCCTTTCTATGCATCTCGTCGCCGTGTCCCATACAAGCCGCTAGGTTCATAATTTCACAAAGTTGAACTAGCCTCATATCAAAGATACAATGCCTGCTATTTTGTTTCTTGAAAATCGGTCGTCCCAGGTGTTCGACAATTTTCATAAAATCGGTCATGGCACGAGAACCTCTTCATGTCCTTTCAAAGAATACATTGTCATGTCTGTCAGACTCATATTTCAGGGAGTCTGCATGCAACATACACAAGAGATCCGGGCAGAAATGCGTGTGCTAGAGTCAAATGTCGAACTCTAGGGACAGACGAACTCGTACGGGGACTATCTAGTAACATTACATTTTTTTTTCGGAGGTAAGACTTTGTTTCACAAGTTTAATCAGTGAGCGAATTCCTCTGCGAGAGAGTATGTATGGAGCACCTATTACTCCAACGCACAATCGCCGGTTGCAAGCGCCGTCACTACCAACCAGTAAACCGAGTCACCCACTGTCTCGGCATGATCTTCACACTGTTTTCCTCGCTCTATGCAATTCCCGGGATCATGACGACCCCCTGTTTTTGGATTCACTACCTGCAGCGACTCGGGGAACTTGTCTGGCCCGACGCCATAAGGTCACAATCATACTCCTCCATCCCATTGCGTCGCACGGTGAAATTAACCCTCGAGGACTGCTCTTACATCATCCCCTCGTCCAAGTCTGACCAGTTCGGTCATGGCAGCACTGTTCTCGTCCGGCATTCCACGAGAGAGGATGACTGCTATCATCTTTTCAGCAGGTACTTGACGTCGCGCGACAGGCTCTTCCCAAACTTCCCTGAACTTTAGCTACGCTCTTGCAGGAACATTCCCACTTGCTCGTAGTTCATGGGCCGTTTCCGTCTCTTTCTAACCGATCCTCATCTGAACGGACACTCTTTGCGGGCGGGAGGAGCTACGGGCTCTCGCTCTCACAGGTGCGACTCCACAAACGATCCAGGCTGCTGGTAGATGGTCCTCCGACAAGTTCCAGAAGTACATTCGCCTGCACCCTTTCTTGCTACAAGCGCTCATACATGATTCGGCGCACTAGATTTTACCATTTTTCATACCTCCCATCATGATGCACGAAACGCGCATCTTTCTACCCTTTAGCCTTTAGCGATCTCTACAAAAAATGTATCTCCGGCCCTGGCGTCCCTGAGCTATTTACCGATGGAAACGCCAGGCACGTCTAATTCAATCTCCTTGCGGACCCTCGAGCTTTAGTACTGGGGGTGTCGCGTCTTTGTCATCTCGGATCGAGACTGACAGCCCTCAGACGCTGGATGCAAACTGATTAAGGTGTGGTAAATGATCTGTCTGTCGCCCACTCCACTGAACTACTTATGTGTTCCATCTGGAGAAAGATTTACGCTGCCAAGTCGCCGCCAAGTCGCCGCCCTCAGTCACGGTGTACGCAACAATTGAATATGCTCTGACTTGGCTGCTCTCTTTATCGGCGCAATCAAGCGAATAACCTGTGACCTGTTGTTCTGCGTCATTGTCTCGCAGTTACTCCAAAACGTCTCGACCGAAGACTGTTTTCGACCATTTTAGTCCCTCTATTCATCACGTTCCCGGGTCATAGATTGGCAAGAAATGCCGGTAGATACCCCACCAGTGCGACCGGTAATCATGGAGCTGTCAGTTAAGATTTCCTGTACATGGAATGCAACAGTATCTCATTCTTTTTCATATTCGGGTCAAAAATCTTCGAACCATGCTTTCCATCTTGACGTGAACCAATATGCTGCTCGAGAGTCTTACATTCTGTACAAAGAGTTGTTACTACAATCAGATTAGCAAATAATGTATTAGACGAGCCGCGCAGCGCGGCAGTCCCTTGTCTCTATAATATAAGAGCCCAAGCGCGGCAGTCCCTTGTTACATATAATTATATGTCTATCGCGTCGGTGGTTGTTAATTTGCTGCAGGTTTGTCGTATACGAGTACATGGATCCGATTTGAACCTGAGACATAACGTCAATGATGACATAGCAATTAGCCATCGCATATCTAACATAGCCGATCGACTCGGAAGCGCTCATTCCAGATTTCATTTTGCTACCACCTGAGTTCATCTTTCTTAACAACCCCCTCAAGAGTCAAGGTCGTTTGATTTCACTCTCGATTTCGCTCATCGCTAACTCTCTATTTTGTGTAGTGCCTGATCGTTCTCACCACTCGGGATTTAGACCATGGCTTCTTGGTGAGTTGCTCGTTCCCGTCTTCCAACCATTGGGTATATATATATATGATATGCAACCAGGATCGACATATTCTCTTTTATATCCGTGAGTAGAAAGATGGTGATCTCCAACCCTGCCACTCACTATTCCCAATCTGTAGATAACGCTCCTTTTCGCGGGGATCGTTTTCTGTGTCGTCGTCATCACAAAACGAATTTCAGCGGCTGTGCAGAATACGAAGGAGTCGTGCGTGTTGTACTGCGGTTGGGAGCCTCAAGCTGACTGGATTTTCATAGTCTTCAGAGCAAAGGCATTTCAATTTCGGACAAGGGTGTGTCCGTAAAGACGTCGAAGAGGTTTGACAGGGAACATTATGTGGACGCGACACAGCGGTCAGCAGAGTCATGCCTTTTGTTTGTTCTTCGCTCATGTGAATATCCTTGGCAACCGCTTGTTTGTGGGTCTCTTGTCTGTTCGAACCAATTCAACCGTCACAGCGGCTTAATTAAAGCTATGGGCGCATCCACTTTCCGCAACACGGAGGACTCTCAACCCAACATCAAATCTCAATCGGCCACACACCTGTCCGCAGCAGATGAAACTTCCCATAGCGAAAAGAAGAAGTTCGGGATAAGGCGAGCGCACAGTGGAGCGAGCAAGTGAGAATGAAGGGGAGGAATGAACTATTAGTTATTGATGAGACAGTATCTATACACGAGCCTATGTATGAGATGTAACTTTTAAACTCGCTTTGGTCAGAACACTTGTGTGAGGTTAAAC
The DNA here is from genome assembly GCA_029603245.1 of Rhizopogon salebrosus TDB-379. Lineage (NCBI taxonomy): Eukaryota > Fungi > Basidiomycota > Agaricomycetes > Boletales > Rhizopogonaceae > Rhizopogon > Rhizopogon salebrosus. The sequence continues at coordinate 170,930 of MU837009.1, read as the reverse complement.
TTCTCAATCACCAGTGATTTCAGTCGACGAGCACATCGTTAGTCCATCTATACCCACCCATTGATACAGGCCGCATCCTTGCCCGTGAGGAATAACACCTGTTTCCTCTGCATTGCAATCAAGCCACGCCAGTGGAATGTGCGCTTGGTGCTGCTGGGTAATTCAGGCGATGAGGTCACACGACGGTACCGGTACAAGGTGGATACCAGGGGTATTAAAAGGGGGAACACGGGTGAGCGTTTTACTGGCCCTGGAGCGTACGCGTTCACAGTTGAGTTCACTCGCTGATTGATACTTGTGAAATTAGATGAATCAGATGATTTTCCATACATTCATGGGTATGGATTATGCTAGTTGCCTCTATTCTCTGCTTCCCCCATATATATCAGATCGCTTCCAGTTACCTTTTTCCAGGCGCATGTTACCGAAAGAAGTAGAAACATATATCACGTTTGGGAAGGCGGGGATTATTGTGCCTTCCAAGCGGTCAGAGAGAATGTCAAGCGTTGCTGTGAGTCCACCAGATGTGAGGAGCGAAAGTTCAAGTTTCTCCAAGCTCGGAAGAGTTCCTGGTCCATCACAGATAGCAGATACCAGCTGTAACTATGAGTTGGGAAGGAGTACAGATGACAGAAGACATACCTTCTCCGTGTCATGCTGTGGAATAACGCTACGAATGTCTGGAAGCTTCACATCGAAAGTGCGCAGGCGGGTGAATAGCTTCTTTAGTGAAAGCCCACTGATCAATGACGAAGCTACCGCTTTCTCTGTGAACATAAAGGATATGTTTTCGAGGCCAGGTAGTTGTTCAAACACCTGAAGCAGCACCTTCATCTCGCCAACTGGTTGATGGAGAACGAAATTTTCGATGGCAAGTTGACGACCGGTGACGAGCTTCAGAACAGCGTCCAGTTGGTCCGTCTCAAGTGTGCGCAAGGTAGAAGTTGCAATTGGCCGAAGAATACGGGAAGTATGGGAATTCGAGAATTTGACAGTGCGAACACGCAGTTCGCGATCAGGTGGGTTGTCTATGAAGGAGCAATCGCGGAACGTAAGACAGTCGAGCTGCCTTAACGCTGCCATCGCCTCCCAATGTTCTTTTGTCACGGACGACTGATAGAATTCCAATTTTCGGATGTTCAGCATGCGTGCCATTGCCCGGCAATATAGCTTTGAGAATGGAGAAATAAATCGTTGCACCTCCTTGGAGGCACGCCAATATTCGAAGTAGCACTCCTTGACGTATAGCGCGACTGACTTGGCCGGCCCAGTGTTTGCCACGATCCTCCTGGCCAATATGGTCTTGCGGTGGGCCGGCATCCTGTTGTCAGTAATGTTCCCCGGCCCAGTGTTTGCCACGATCCTCCTGGCCAATATGGTCTTGCGGTGGGCCGGCATCCTGTTGTCAGTAATGTTCCCCGAAAAGACAACACGTTCGAAGACACGTGGGAGCGCGACGGCGCAGAAAAAACGGCAGACGAGCGCGAGAGCTGAAAAGGTATCGATATTTTGCTCTGGTAGCGGCTGGTCTGTTGGCGCTATGTATTCGAAAATTGTGAGATAGATTTCGTTCGGGATGAGGGGCAAGATGGTTTGGCCATTCCGGCGTAGGGGAGCTGGGATATAAGGTCACTTGGATTCCTCGTGAACTGAAAAACAACGCACTGGACCAGGAGAAATTCATAGGAGTAAAATTGTACCGGATGCAAGATGTCGTCTTATGAGCATACCACCCAAGGAGGTGAGCCAGAGACCTAAAGTTGATCGATAGGATGGTGGTTGGCAGTCTCGTTGCTGCAGTTCAAACTTAATGGGAGTTTGAATCCACAGACCACAGAAGTCGGCATGTCACACAACTTGGCGAGAAACGTGACACAATCGTTACAGTTTGTCACTTCTCACTTCTCGTCACAACAAACACCGCGAATCACCGTATGTTGTAAGATGCTTCAAAGGTGCTCGGCCACGCGGAAGTTCAATCGTCAGGCATCGGAATCATCAGCCTTGCGCCATCGAAAGAGAAGGAATGTTCGAGAAGGATGGTGGTAGTTGGTCTTCTATGTGCAACTTTAGACTGATCACCCCTTTCGCACCTGTATACTGCAGGCCATCGTCCCCGAGGGTGGGATGCTGTTAAGATGGGGAGGGGGGGGGGACTAGTAAGCGGATCAGCAGCGGCTTCAAGCCTGCGAAAGCTCATCAGGGGGCCGCCGCTACCCCTACCGCTTGTATTTCTAGTTCTACGTAGAATGGTCCGATACGGTGCGATCCGTGCGATACGGTGCAGTGATCTGTGTGATACGGCACTCATAACCCATCGATGGAGAAGTTTACAAGATTGGGACAACCCTTATCATAGACATCACGAATCCTGTCTATCTGGGGCTTAAGCCCCAAGAAGATGATAAGGAAGGCGACCAGACTACGAGCACTTTCGACTCGTCTCCGGGATTTCATGATCGGTATCCGTACAGAATAGCTGACATAGAATCGAAACTCGATAGCCTTGAGGCAGCTTTAAAAATTTTGCCACGTCAAGTCAGTGTGTTGGCCGCCGTGAGTAGCCTGAGACCCCTGGCACCTGTACAATGAAGAGTCAAGCTAAGACATGACTTTGTGTTTGCTCTCGTGCGGCATTCTTAGTGAGAGGAGATGTATGCATAGATTGCAGTATTATTTGGGCGAACCGGCCTGAGAGTGGCCCTAGCCTGTGAGGTGATCTGAGGTGAGCTGCGAGGGCGGGTGGGCAACCTCGCAGCCAGACCAGCGGTCTAGGTACCAACCATCAGACAAAGTAACTATTTTAGCTAAGTATGTATAAGTGAAGTAAGAAGCAGGAGGCTGCGAGAATCTGAGAGATAACGAAGAAAGGGAATGGCGGGTGGGAAAAAGAAAAGCAGAAGGCAGCAGGCTGGCTGGAGCCTGCTGGAGCGTGGGCCGAGCACGGTGTAGTGCAGAGACGAGAGCTGCATGCCGTACTACCGCGCCACAAAGTAATTATTCTAGCCCCGCACTCGTACCTTGTTTGGGGTTAGAATGTCCACTTGCCCCCACGATTAATCACAGATCTTTGGGTTCGCGCACGACAAAACCATAGCATATAGCTAAACGACCGAGTACTATCTGCAGCTGTGAACTTGATGTCCAACCTGCAAACAAATCCACCATCCCTACGACAAATTTCAGCTCAGAAATCAGAAACTTCATGATAAGTTAAACAACATGATGCAACTCTTCAGAACGAAATCCGTTGGTTGGAGGCTTCACAGGTCACATGCGCACTCTGTCAGTGTCAGACGGGAGGATAAAAAGACAGCGTACTTAGGCCACAAATTGACAATGCTATCCATGGCTCCTGCGATAAAACAAAATGCTAATAAGAAAAATCAGCGTACTACTCCTGCACACCAGCAATAAACGTCTCCTGTAGCTCATCAACTTCCATCACCGACCCCGCCGTTCCAGCCTTCATCAACTTACTAGCGGCCTTCCGTGCACGTTTGCGATCCTGCTTTAGCGTCCGCCTGTTCAGTGCATGACCCTGGCTCCGCGCAGCAGCTTCCTCGTATGCAGAAAGGTCCTTTGCACGACGGAACCGCTTCGGCGTGCGTACTTGTGCCGAAGAGTCAGTGATCCCTACTTGCGTGAGTAGTGAAGGGGAACGGGCGCGCTTGCGGGATGATGAGAGTGAAAGTGCGGATGCAGGCATGCCATCATCGACGATCATGCCAGATTCCTGTGCGGCAACGTCATTTTCGACTTTACCGTCATCCATAGCCACCTCCTCTTGCATCTGTGTATCCTCATTGAACGCACCAGCGTCCACCGCACCGAACAACCCTGCGAGTTCAAAAGGTTTTGAGAATGAATTCAAGATCTGTGCCTGTCCGACGGTTTCTGCGCCTGCGGTAGCGGAAGGCATCGACGAAGGATGAATAGTAGGCGGGACGGAGAAGTAAGGGATTTTTTGATGATTCCAGTCCATGAGAATATGACGTGCGGCTGAAAGTAGGTCGGGAGTACCGCCCTAAGGTAAAATATGTAAAGAGTTATAATTCACAGACAAAGAAACTAACCTTGAGTAGGCGTCCACTGTTGAGCGCAAGCATGGTAAGAAACTCTAATGTACTTGAAAATTGAGGGAGATTATATAGTCTTTGAAGTGTCTCGTGTTCCGTCCGCGCAAGGATTTCTTCCACTGAAACAGAGAGATTAGAATTCATACCTCGAATTGGGTTTGCACCAAGTAACCCACCGACAGCGATGGGATCTTCTATATCCTCAACTTTAACCACATTACGCAGGAGAATGCTGCCCTTCTGATTAGAGTCACTTGATTCGTCTTCATCAAAAACCACACCAGGTGAATCGACGATCTTGATTCCTCGCTCCAGTTGCACGGATTGGAGGTCTTTTGTGTGTCCTGGCTGTGCAGCCACCGCACATGCCTGAACTCACGAATATATGAGACATCAATTATGAATATTAGGAATCAGATCGAGACCTTTGATCGCTTCAAAGTATTGATGAGACTGCTTTTACCAACATTTGGGAAGCCGACGACACCGACTGTGATACTCTGAGCACTGGGCTTGAATGCTTTAAGGAGACGCAGAAGCCCTGGCGCAGTCGTAGAGCTGAGATTAGAACGTTGATTAGAGGAAGCAGAACGGAATGGAAGAGTTGGTGTGGAATGTCGCAAGTATCGGAGCCACTGCTGTGCATTCTCTTTTGATACCAGATCTTCGCCCCATGACGCACAATGAGAAACACCGTAGAATACCAAATGAAACCAACATGCACACCGATTTTATTCAACACAAAAATAAGCTTCTTCCCTTCATTTTCTCTCCGCCTCACCTCTTCTTCAACCAATCGACTTCTGCATCCCTCCGGATCGCGGGCATCGAGCACGAGGATGACGATGTCGCTTTCGTCGATTACTTTGTGTAGCGTGCGGACGTAGTGACGGCGAATCTGCTCCTTTGTCTTCTGTGAAGAGTCAGCAGAAGATGTAAGATCCTGGTCCACACCACCCTGGGTCTCTGAAGCAAGCATTGCTAATGAAGACAGGGTAGGTTCAGCAGCCATATAGGCATCGGGATCATTGCGCTGGGGAATCGCCGGCTGTGAGGGGCAGCAGCTCAAGATCTAGTGGTGACAATTCAAACTCGAATGCAACGTACAGAGCCTGATCTACGCTTTTCCGCATTCCGAACTTTGATGTGAGGAAGCCTTGGTATTCCAGGGTCTTTCTTTAGTTCTGGAGCAGAAAATTTAGGGCCAAATTGAACGCTGTCCTCTCCGCCTTATATGCTGGAGCATGAGAACAAAGGACTAACTTGGTTTTTGCGGCACTGATGATTTGTGAGACTCTGTGGAGGATCAGACGAGAAAATTATAAGTACAGAATGTTCTGCGTACTGTTCCTGCCCATGATTGCTGCGGATGGATTTGGTGTAAAGTCGCAGAATAACGATCACTTCAGCGTAAGGAAAGAAAGCGGTATTGATTCACGACTTTCAAGCAGTTTCAAGCTCCGTGCAGTAACTGCAGTTATGCACAAAGTCAGGACTACACTACATACTACGTAGTAGAGCCAGTCTAGAAGGAAGACGGTCATTCCCCCTCTTCCTAGAGCATATTCGTGGGTAATTTGATGGATGCCCTCCGAAAAACGCGAGGGAACCCCCAGGGGCTGAGGCGGCGAGCATCCAAATTCATAGTATTAATGCGTGTCAGTAGCATCTGATCCAACCATACATCCCTAGCTTGACATGTCACTAACGCATTCCCACACGCCTCGCAGATTCTCCTTCCATAATGTGACTTTCCCGTCGCCACAGCTCACAGCGAGTATATTCCCAGCCAGACTCCACGATACGCGCCACACAACATCAGGGAACTTGCCTGCAGCTGCCGTACTAGGTGCCCCCGAGGCTGTCGATGGGTCAAGTGCAGTCTTCACCCACGGAGACTTTGGCGAGTCTTTCGTCCAGATCAATACTGTCTTGTCCTTGAGATATATAAAAAATCAGACGTGAGAACTCAGGGTATTGTCTTTTCGACGGACCTGGGATGCTGTCGCAATATAACTCCTTGGAAGACCGATGTTGGACGCCCATGCAACGTCGCGGACCCAATCTGTGTGGCCATCAAGTGTCTCCTCCTCCACCCACGACTGTGTGTCTTCGCGGTAACCCCAGATCTTGACAAGATTGTCACAACCCGCACTGGCAAAACGTTTGAAGGGCACGGCAGGCTGCGTGCCAGGTTGTTGTGGGTGGATTAATGATCCAGGCTGTGTCGCTGGCGCCCAAGAAACAGAGTTGCAACCGATGGCATGACCATTAAAAATGTCAGCACCCCACTGACCGTCATCTGTGCTCGGACATTGGTCAGTGAGGTGGCAGCTGTCATGAAATGAGCGTCTACCTTTGAATGTGAGTACAGAAAGCTTGCCATCTGATGACGCGCAAGCCAGAATCGCACCAAGCTCGTGAGGAGCCCATGAAACGGAGTTCACTGAAGCAGTGTGTAGTGTGTGCTCCTTCACTTTTGTCCACCCACCAGCGGTCTGCTCCCTCCAAATTAAAACCTTGCCATCGTATGAGCAGGAAGCAAGTATGTGTCCGAATTTCGGGTGTGCCCAGGCGACCTGCCACACTGGACCTGTGTGCCTATGAAAGAGACGCGGAATTATGAATATCCGACATGTGAATGAAAACACGAACCCCTTCAGTGTGTGTCCAGTTGATTTCGATGGCTCTCCATCGACAACATCAAAAACCTTCACCGTTCTGTCTGAAGAGCACGTTGCTAAACGCTTGCCGTAGTAGTCAAGCTGGGCGTCATGCTAGGGTTGAAACTGAGCACGCGTTCGGGAGGTAAGGTAATTTTCTCCATACAATCATGTCCTCATGAGCTGTTTCAATCGGAACCGCTTCCGTTGTGGTTGCGGAAGGCATCGATGCTTGGTATGCGGAAGAAGTCGACAATGTTGTGGCACATACTTTGTGGATTCAACGCCAACTCTGAATGACGCTGATGTAAGATTCCCATCACTTTCAAGTTCCAACATCACTCTGTATCAACGCAAATTTCACCATGACGTCGAAATCTCAACCAACCCTCCTTCAATATCGGGCTTGTGGTTCAAGTAAAAGCACGATAACTGAGATCTTTCCTAGGGCCCCTTCTCAAAACCTTACTCAGAGGTAGTTACGGCATAATGCCACTCAGCGCTTTCCTCTACCAGCGCGTTAGTTCCATCAGTCCCTCAAGGCCTCGTTCCCCGCATTCTTCTCCAGATAGCATTGTAGCCTTGTTCTCCGTTTGTAGCCTTGATGCCGTATCACTTGCAAACGAACTAGCATCTTACATCTTCGGTGCACGCCGGGAGGATATATTATCTCAGAGCACATGTAGACCGTGAAACGTAAATAAGGGTAGGAAGAAGATCGTGTTATTATACGTTATCTGCATTGTAGCCCGTTGTCCAGTTAGAAAGACGGGTCTTCATGCCGACATACGATGCAAGTACCAATGGACGGTGCTGGTCCGGTCATTCGTCAACAGTGCCTATATCATGTGTTAAGCAAGGTGACCTTGAAACTTTTCATGAGAATATTGATACCTGTGAGTTACCCGCGTTTTTTATGATACTCCAGTAGAGTGAACAGTCTGCATGTGGTGATATCCTGGACTTACGTCCGTCAGATCATATGTAATAACGACTGATGGAAGACGGACACATAGGTGCCATATCCAGTTGGTCTAATATTCCAGGGGCACGAATCGCGCCCGAAGGTGAGCGCGTTTGCTTTAGTTTTTTGCTCCCAGTTGGCAGTGGCATAAGAGTTTTGTGCGAAACTTCTGATATTGTATTTGTCGCGGTGTCCACTGAGTCTTTCGAGGACCCACTACAGAATGTTCAAATTCAATTCTATTCTTTCACATGATCTATAACTGGACGTACTGCAGCATTCTCTGCACTGCCATCGCTGCTCCCTACCAGGGTGGCAGCTTTTACTGGGCCTTGTACAGCGACATATTCGTTTGTGCTGGCATTCCTAATAGTGTAAGTACCAGTTGGAAGGATGCTTTTCATCGTCATTGTCGCGAAGGTGTGAAAGCGTAGTGGTAACGTTGCTCGAAAGTTGTAGTTCTTGAGTGAGGGTGTAGAACGTGTCGATGCGAGCTTGCGATTACGAGACCATTTTATAGTCCGGGCGGGCTTGAAAGTGGTGCTCGCCAACAACTTTCACGGGCGTCAAGAATAATGAAGCGGTGCCACAAGTACGCGCGCATGTACCCCACGTGCACATGGAAGAATGTTCGAGTCCTATAGTTGAGAAGCCACGAGGCGTAATATTCACCCCGATCGCGAACTGGGGTGGCTAGTGTTGCCACAAGGGTGATGCCCGGCCTCTAGAAGATACCGTGAATACTTGGAGCACAGCTTAGGAGCGTCATCCCACTTCCGACCAGGGCCAGTGAGTCACATGCCGCATGTGAAGGGGCTATGCACGATATCTGTTATCACTAGAAGTCTGACGCAGGAGGAATGCAAAGACTCAGACGGTAACGGGATCACCCTGGATCATATCACGAACCGTAGCTTAATTAAGAGGGTTGCATGAAACGACATTCAAATCAAAATTGAGAATACATATATGAGAATGAATCCACTGAAGGCTGGCTGGGAGACACTCGTCACCCACAACGGGGTCTGCCTCCACCCACCCCCCAGCCAACACACCTAGGCTGACATTTTTCTGAATTGCCAGTATGCATTATGCTTTGGATTGTCGGTTAGTGTGGCCTGCTGTTGTGAATACTTAATATGAGACTAGAGTGCACACTGAACAAAGATTCTCACATAAGTGCCATCCCTCGTCTTCACAAGGGTCCAATAGAGTGAGAGATTGGAATAAGGCGAAATGCTGCTAGGTCGCCACATCGGCCATTCAAGAAGGGGGTTCAACGATAACCACGTTACTCACAAATAGATGTCACTAAAACCAGCAGGACGAATGATCCACGGACATGATTCGGTCCCGGAAACAAGGTCAGCACCCGCTTTGGGCGAGCGTCCGATCCGAGCAAAGGTGTTCTGGAGGAAGCTCCTGATATTATACGTATTTTCCAATCCACTCAGCTTTTCCAGAACCCACTATGGGCAAAGTGAGCATATAGGAGCACATTGTGCAGCAGCGAAGGCTTACTGCGAGGTGTTCGAAATGGCTATCTTGGAGAGCAATCAACGTCGACCTTCTCTTCGTGTCCTTGAGAACAACATATTGCCCGGTAGCGATATGCCTGACGTTATACGTGCCAGTTTGTAGAGTCGCCTTATCAAACATTTTCGTAAGCAGCATGGAATATGAATGGGTAGAGTTGTTGAACATTTCCATGGAGAGCTATGTGATTAAATACATGATCATTATATTAGCGCCTGACTTACGTGCGACATCAAGAAGACTACCATGCAAGCGCCAGATGATAGCAGGAACACTTCATGATTCAGGGCACAAACAGGCGCCGTGAAGTAAAGAAGTGACGCGCAGCACACCTGTTCCTTGGAGATGTGAATTCACGAGTTTCTGATCGGAGATTGAAACGTGCAATTGGGCGCCTCGTCGCATGTCCGCAGCCACATGTAGGAATTGGTGGACCCCATATGCATCCTCGCTGCGCATGCGGCTCAAATCCAGACTAGCATTCTATTCCACGGAAAGGCTCCAGCCTCGACGCGGGTCACTGTCAATGGCGTGTTCCCATACTCGTGAGTCCCTAAGATGAGCGACTCGGTGTCATTATCCCATAACTGGAACAAATTTGTGCTTGTGGCAGTTCAGAATTGCTTTGGGCAGACTTGCCAGCGGCAATTATGTACGGTGGCAAGCCTCAGATAGGCGGCTCCTTCAGCCGCTGGCTATCAGGACTTGATGCATCCAGAATAGCCAAAGTACTTGCCTCGACAGAAGTGTGGCCGAGCGCTGTTCACTGCATTCGTGATACCCGTGGGACACAAGCAAATACTTCATGCATTTTGGGAGAAGGCAGTGTGCCACATGGAGACCGAGGAAGCCGCAGAGTGTCACATTGGCGCCTACTTGACCAATTCAATAACCGCCCGATTGTCATTTGATCTCCACCATGCTTCTTCTCCTTAGACCCTGATCAACATTGGTTGTCTGACTTGGCAAATGCATTGCTCCGGCTAGCGCTCAACTAGAGTATAATGGATGTGATACCAGCGTCTTATAGCTAGGGTAGGGACGGTCTGCATTTCTGATCTTAAGAGGTAGCTTGTGCCTTAGTAACGTCCTCTGCGAGTTGGGCTCTCTTGATGGCTGATATCACTTGCCCGTGGAGTCCTTCATCTATCGTAGCCACAAAGCCACGATTCTCCCCCATTCCCCTTCCGAGTGCAAATTGGAGCGGAGCGCCCTCAGAATTTGTGATCTTGCCTCCTGCCTCCTCAACGAGGACGCTTCCAGGCGCATGATCCTGCATGTCAGGGTTTGTTCAATGATTAGCACAATGTAATGATTTAATAATACAACTTGCCCAAATTCGCTCTTCGTACGGTTTTCTATCACCGGTGGTTGGCGCGGGCATGCGAAGATACACGGCACCTTCCCCTCTGGCAAGACAACAATATTTGGCCTGGCTGTCCATTCCCCATTCAGTCAGATGGAGCTCATCGGACACACGTCTAATTAAAGGAACATTTGTGTGCTTCGGCTCCTCAGATTGCAGGACGTGGGATTTCTCAGAATGAAAGTAAGGGAGTTTGACCGCACCGTTGCCGGACAAGGTAATCTTCGAAGGAGATTAGAGGAACACGCACGGAATCGGAGAATACTTACCTGGTGGGCGCCTTGTCCTCGAACCGCAACAAAGACACAGCCCTTCTCTCCGCTAGGGTTCGCAGGGTCTATTGGTAAATTTGGACATCCAATGACGCCCAGCTCAACCTGGCTATTCACAATGAGAGACAAGCAAACGGCGTATTGACCACCTCGCAAGAAACCTTTCGTTCCATCGATGGGGTCAACCGTCCACATACCTAACCACGGGTCAGCATACGAAATTAAAAACCTTCAACAATCTTACGTTTATTTGGACCACCTGTATCGTTTCCCTCGTCTATTGCCTTCAACAATGCGGCTGAAGTGAGTTCATTTTGAGCACCCAAACTCCATTCCGCGTTCTCTCCGTCGATGAGGTCTTCATTTAATGCGTTAGTGGCCAGGGTAACCACTCTCTCTCGTAGTCGAGCATTTGATTCTTGTCGGAGTGCATCTGCACCTTCCTCGCCGACGATAGGATCTTTGGGGAAAGCGTTCTTCAAGATAGTGTTGATGACCGCTTGTGCAGCATAATCTCCGACTTTACGAAACTGATCAGTGCGAGCCTCTAAGTTTGAAGGGCGGATAGTGATACCTGTCACTGGGGATTCGTCTTCCTTTCTGAGGGTGTCCGTGTTATCTTGAACTAATTGATTGAACACCGTGCAAGTCACCAAACATGCTCTCCGTACTGCTGCGACCGCAACACGTTTCTCGACAGAGAATGCCTCGGACGATACAAGAGACATTGAGAATAAACGTCTTGCGATGTGTCTGAGATGATTGTTCAGGTGCTGGCTAGCACGGTGCAACATACATATGAGACTTGTTTGATTGTGGGTGTTGTTGATGATGAATTGTTCGATCCCCGAACTTCAGTTTCGTCTGATTCTCTTCACATTGGCATCCTTGTCTGTCTTATAGGTTCCCTTCTACTTGTTACACCGTGAAGGAAATACACTGGAAGGTTGATTCTAGGTTTGTTAACGTTACGGATGTGTCGGATAGCCTCCGAATCCCTGCCTGTCAGATCCTCCATATACACATAAACGGCTAGCGAGAGCTTGCGCCGCAGTATCGATGCTGATTGGTTTAAAATCTATTTCTCGACAGCCACCGCTGGCTACATTTACCAGTGGTCCCAAATGTGCAACTACCCCCCGTCGCCGCTCTCTGCCGACCCTGCTTAGTATTCGGGTGTCTATGCAGCCAGTGACCATGTATAAGACAAACTTGGTAAGTCTAGGGTTGACCTGCTTCATACTTCCGAGTCAGTGCTCAGTCTCTATCCGCTCGATTGGCATAGCCGAATCCCGAAGACCCAGACCCACTTCGTGGCGCTTGCTGTGTAACCTCAAGGCACGCGGCGAGTTCATGGAATTGATATCAAGCTAAGACATTTAGACTTGCTTCATGACTTGGAAAATTCCAGGACCGGATGTTACTTGCTTAATTGCTTGTGCCCATATGCCTTTTTAGGCTGCTCCTTAGCATGTAAATTTCTACTAATTGCGAACCCAGTTTGGCATACGAGAGGTAAAATGGAACAATGCGCTACACCAGCTCCTGGAACGCTCGGTATGGCCTGGTTCAAGAATGGTGTGTTATCCCATCGTGCGTTATCCCGTACCGATTTCCGAACTCTAATGGTAGCACTGCGATATGCAGTTGACGATGCGAACTGCAAATTAGCATAAATACTTTGGTATATTGTGCATCCTGAACGGTAGTTCGACATGTCTGTTCTCGCGGCACCATTTGTCAGACAGTATCTATCAGCATCTAGCCTGCCTGATGCTGTCTGGACGATCCTCCGCTCTCATGCAGCAGCAGCAAACACCATCCTCCCTCATGCTTTAAAGGTTCTCCAGGTCGAGGAACAGTCACAGCCAGTCGGATCTCAACTCTGGCTAGTCTGCTTCAGTCCTCGCATCGAATTTATTCTTTCCTGCACGGAAGGCCCGCTCGGCACTTACCCTATATTCATATTCACTCCCATTCCGTTCAACGAACTGGGCGGAAAAGACCTTCATGCTTCTATGTCAAGTCTGTGTCATGCACTTCTCGCTGCCGTCGGACGGCAACGAGTCTTCTCCGTGTTCGCTGTGCGACCAGTCACAGAAGCCTTTGTGCGACAATGGTCGTCGCTGGCCAATATTGCGCCAGTTGCGCAGCCATATTATGATGCTATATTTACTTTCTGCACGAAGAAGAGGCTCATGCAATCCAAGCGGGTCACTGCAAGCCAGCTTGTAACCCCCCCTAAGTCCTCTAGGACAAGTCGACCTGTGACAGTGGATCTTCGCCGTGCCTCACCGAAGGATATAGATCGAGTAGCTGTCTTATGTAGGGAATTTGCGGCAACTTCTGTGGGTAAATATATTTCCGTGTCTACTGTGGATATTAACCAGGAAATAGTATCCGTTCACCCTTTCACCCTCTAGAGCGCGGCAAGAAGCTGCGATGCTCGTGAAAGAGAGGAACATATGGGTCCTCGAGATCAGGGCAGAAGGCGAAGAGCCTGACATCGCCTCCATTGCCGTAGCTACTAGGAAATCAGAAACAATTGCCGCCATAACCAAGGTTTTCTCGAAACCAACTTGGCGAGGTTTGGGTTGTGCTGAAATGCTGGTGCGCCATGTGTGTGAAGAGTGCGTAACTCCTGTCTAGTGATCGTCATAAAAGACTGAACTGCAATACAGACTGTTGGTTGACCATGAACGTGTGGTTCTGTATGTTGGGAAGGGTAACCGTGCCAAGAACGTGTACCATCGCGTCGGGTTTCATGGCCTCGGTACCGACCAAACTCCCCTGAATGGCGTTGAACCTTGGCTCGAAGTGGGATTTGATCCCACTCACGTTACTCTCGGTCATTGGTGATCGGCGTAGAGGCGCGGGTGCTGTGTAACAGTCTGTGAAAGGGTATGCAGTAGTTATTCCTAAGATAGATCACTATATTTTCTCCATTTCCAATGCTTGGCCCTATTCAAGTTACGCTCTTGGTTGGCAGAGACTCTGTCTCGGGTTTTAGCCTAGCGTCTGTCCAGATTCTGGTACCAGAGTCATCATCATGACGCAAATATCGTACAAATCATTCTTCTGAAGTCGCCGCGCTAGGAACCAGGGTAGTTATGCACGATTATGTGTCTATCTTCTATCATACGTCAACCCACGAACTACCTGGTTTTTTGTACACGGTGTAAGTACGTCGAAGAGGGGTTCTCTTGATTTTCGGAAATGATGGATTCCTCCCGGTAAGTGGCATACAAAGTGAATGGGCAAAGTATGGAGTAACAAATCTATTACTCCTTATCATCGAAGAATGGACTCGTGACGAAGAGATGAGCGCCCGCTCGGCATCTGCCGCAGCGTCAGGTTTATCTGATATCTGTTTGCAATTCTTCCCCTCTCAGGTGGACTTCGGATTTCATTTTACCTCACCGCAAGCCCCACTGGTAGTTTCGTCCTTCCTGCGCCTACGCGGTGCGGCGCGGTGGGCTGTGGACGAGCCTCCCCATTACACACAGGGGCTGTCATTTTCAGGTAGTCCAGCCATGTTTCCATTCATATCATTAGAATTCTGGCCACCACTCAAGCTATAGGACGCGTCATGTGCTCACAAAGAAGACATGCGTATTTTTGGCGGGGACAGTTTCTCTCATGAGCTAGGAGGATCGTACATATATCGCTTATCTGTGCTATCTCTCCACCCCACAGCCTCAGTCACAACAATGACTACAATGTCCTTCCAAGAGAAAATCAAAGGCGTAGGAGGCGACGCGTCGTACGAGGCAAAGGCTCGCGTCCTGCGGGAACAACTTGAAGCCAAGATTCCAGCGGGTCTTAGACTGCCACCAGCCATTTTGGAGGATCCACCTCTTGATATTACTCACATCCCAGAGACGTGTGGCTTGCTCATGCCCGCAGAGCTGGCCATTACAGAGTTAGACGCAACCGCAGTATGCCAAAAGATCGCGGCAGGCGAGCTGACAGCCGTCGATGCTGTCACTGCCTTTGGAAAGCGCGCAGCTATCGCTCATCAACTCACAGCTTGTCTCGTGGACTTCTTCCTTGATGAAGGTATCAAACAGGCACAGCAGTTAGACGCGTACTTCAAAAAAGAAGGCAAGGTCATTGGGCCGCTGCATGGATTACCAATTTCAATGAAAGTAAGTTCAATATTGAAGTCGCAATCATCCGTCTTACATTTCTGCAATCATCAGAGCCAATGCGCAGTCAAGGGAACAGTTGGAGGTGGTGGCTTCCTCGCAAACATGGAAACTTCGACGGAAGACTGCGATATGGCAAGCATTCTGCGTTCACTAGGCGCAGGTACGTAATCAATACCTAGAACTGTATACGGTCTGGCGAGCACATTTGTAGTCTTTTATGTCAAGACGAATCAGCCGCAGACTATAATGCACCTTGAAACTCAATCTACCTACGGTCGAGTGGTAGGCCAACCCTTCAGTGATATGCGTGTTTCAGTAACATAACTCTATTAGTTGAACCCTCACAATACGGACCTTACTCCAGGAGGATCTTCTGGAGGTGAATCAGCCCTTGTCGCTATGAAAGGCTCTTGCATTGGTGTTGGCACGTAAGTTTGTGACCTATACATAATATTGGAAGCTGATACTAATCCGCTTAAGCGATGGTGGTGGTTCCATTCGAGCCCCATCAGCTCATTGTGGTATATATGGGATTCGTCCGTCCAGTAATACGACGCCCACTAGTGGCCTCCTGTGGTAGTGAGTATGCCAAGCTCTGTCGTGGAGTCATACTGATGACCACTTCAGTCAACCTGGTGCGGACGGGATCATTGGTTCCACGGGTCCAATGTGTCGCTCAGGTAGAGACATGCGGCTCTTCCTCGAAGCTGTCCTTGGGGCCAACCCTGCATACCTGGACCCAAATGCATTACCCGTTCCACTGAGAGTGCCAGACCTCACTCAGAAAAAACTGCGTGTTGGAATCATGATGCACGACGGGGTT
>MU837009.1:124755-154571 GCA_029603245.1 Rhizopogon salebrosus TDB-379 | reverse complement strand
TATGTCACAGGTACAATAGCCATCTAACAGCTGATCAGTTACACGGCCATCTGGAATTTGCTGGACTACCCAGGGGCAGTTTTCCCGACAGGTCTTGTCGCAGACCCAAGCATTGACATATATCAGCAGCCACCCAGCCCGATGAGCGCCGCTGATGAGTACAACATTTCCCTTTGTTAGTGGTTCTTCAAGGATGGAATGACACCAGCTGATCACTCCGTACAGATGAGGCGGCGGCTTATAAAGGGGCTCCGGTGTCGCTGCAGACGATAAGTCGCAGATTTAACGACGGACTGGTGCTGGCAGCACAGGATGTCATTGAACGCATCATCAAGTCTTAGGCGTGTTAGTTGCAGTGAAAGTATGCAAGTCCGAATCATCATCGCTGTACTAGTATGTAAATAACTGTAGTTGTCTGTATCATTAGCAACCGATTACCTATGCTGAACTATACTACTGAGTTCATTTTACTCCACTCGAAGCACATGTGCATAAGTTTCATAAGAAGTCGTGTAGTGCTTCGATCACAATCTCATGTCTAGAAGATCGTCACATCGTACAAACCATTCCCCCGAGGCCGCGAACTGCATTTCTTGCTCCTGATACGCCAGGAACCAGGGTACTCATGCATACTCATATGATGTTAACTTATTATTTATACATGCACATTTACTATTGCGCGCCGCGCGTTTTTGTGACTGGGGGTCTCCCGCCGTGCACTCTTTCTTTTGCTAGCGGCGCACCGTTGCCGATGGATCACTTGCGCGCGGCGCATTTTTGTAGGGTGCGTTATATGTTCAAGTTGGCCTACCGAAGAGAACTTTGGATGTATCTCCTACCACCACAGGTTTAATTCGCCACACTGGCAAGGCATGAAGTCAATTTTCAGATTCCGTCTGGCACATCAACTCTCAAGCAATGAAGTATCGAAGCTTCCGTTGCGCCCTACCTTCTTCGGCTTGTGACTGTTCGCAATTCTTGTCTGGTGGACTTCGGACTTCACAGTAAGCACCACAGTCAGTCTCATCCTCCCAGCGGCTACACAGTGCGGCGTGGTAGGCGGTAGACGAGCCTTGCCCATTACACAGTTGAGGACACCAAATTTGGAGCCTCCGTCAAGACTCAACAGTGAAGTTGTTGTGGGAACCTATCGCCTTGAACCCTTCCCAACGAGTATCGTCGCGTACAGCAGCAAGCCTATGGATAATCGTGGTGAGACCAGCTTGCTCGAGGGTACGAGAGAGAGCAGCAGGTAGATGATGTTGTGCTTACGCTCAAATATCAGCCATGTACACACATACTTTGGCCAGCAAGAGATCTGCAAACAAGTCTTGAATAGTTGACAATAGAGTGTGCGTGATATACGAGCACGTTCTATAAGGGGTGTCAGTCTTTGAACAGTGCCCATATGTTCTTCGAGTATCCATCTCCACTGTCCAGCTAGACGAGCATACATACTCCGCATCGCATCCATGATTCCAGAGTCGAACAACACATTTCCCCTGATCGTTCTGTTGACCGTGGTGGCCTGTAGTCACTGTGTTGTGATACAAGCCTAGAATCGAACGAAATTTTGACAGAACAATGCCTGGGCCAAGGAAGTCGAGGATGAGTTATTTTCATTGATTGCCTTTTTGGTCACACGAGTGCAGAAAATTATGCAGTTGTCGCAAACGGCTGTAATTGGTACTACCTGTACCACTTCCTTACGGCCTGAAGCCTTTCATATCCATTATCGATAGACCAGATTTCATTTTATTCGACTCATGCCAAAGGGAGGTGCATTCACTCCATACCACTTCAGATAATCCGCAAACGACTGCTTCAGTAGTCGGGCGAGTCTGGATAATCATGCATGACTCGGAAACATGAACAAGGAGGTTAGAGATCAGGCGCTCCAACCTGAAGTACTAAATCGCAAAGACTTTCGGCCGAACAAGTACCATCATAGGCCGGACCGAGGCTTCTATTTGTCCAGCTCCACAACTAAGTCGGTAAGTGGAATAAAATGAAATCTGGCCATTGATATGAAAGCAGCTGTAAACTCAAGCTCAGTCACTGACGTTTATGCTATTGGACGTGTCATGTGTTCACAAAGAAGACATGCGTCTTTTTGATTGAGACAGTTTCTCTATAGGATCGTACATATATCGCTTATCTGTGCTATCTCTTCACCCTTCAGTCTCAGTCACAACAATGACCACAATGACCTTCCAAGAGAAAATCAAAGGCGTAGGAGGCGACGCGTCGTACGAGACAAGGGCTCGCGTCTTGCGGGAACAACTTGAAGCCAAGATTCCAGCGAGTCTTAGACTACCGCCAGCCATTCTCGAGTATCCACCTCTTGATGTTACTCGCATTCCCGAGACGTGTGGATTGCTCATGCCCGCAGAGCTGGCCATTACAGAGTTAGACGCAACCGCAGTATGCCAAAAGATTGCAGCAGGCGAGCTGACAGCAGTCGAAGCTGTCACTGCCTTTGGGAAGCGTGCAGCTATCGCTCATCAACTCACAGCCTGTCTCATGGACTTCTTCCTTGATGAAGGTATAAAACAGGCGCAGCGGTTAGACGAGTACTTCAAAAAAGAAGGCAAGGCCATCGGGCCACTGCATGGACTACCAATTTCAGTTAAAGTAAGTACAACATTGAAGTCACAATCATCTATCTTACATTTCCGCCGTCATCAGAGCCACTACGCGGTCAAGGGAACAATTGGAAGTAGTGGCTTCCTTGCAAACATGGAAACTTCGATGGAAGACAGCGATATGACAAGCATCCTGCGTTCACTAGGCGCAGGTACGTAATCAATCCCTAGAACTACATGCGATCTGGCGAGCACATCTGTAGTCTTTTATGTCAAGACGAATCAGCCGCAGACTCTAATGCACCTTGAGTCTCAGTCTTCCTACGGTCGGGTGGTAGGCCGACCCTTCAGTGATATACGTGTTTTAGTAACATAACTATATTAGTTGAACCCCCACAATACGAACCTCACTCCAGGAGGATCTTCTGGTGGTGAATCAGCCCTTGTCGCCATGAAAGGCTCTTGCATGGGTCTTGGGACGTAAGCCTGTGACTATACATAATATTGGAAGCTGATACTGATTCGCTTAAGCGACGGTGGGGGTTCCATTCGAGTCCCATCAGCTCATTGTGGTATATATGGGATTCGCCCGTCCAGTAACACAACGCCCACTGGTGGCCTCCTGTGGTAGTGAGTGTGCCAAGCTCTGTCGTGGAGTCATACTGATAACCACTTCAGTCAACCTGGCTCGGACGGGATCATGGGTTCTACGGGTCCAATGTGTCGCTCAGCTAGAGACATGCAGCTCTTTCTCGAAGCTGTCCTCGGGGCCAACCCTTCATACCTGGACCCAAATGCATTACCCGTTCCACTGAGAGTGCCAGACCTCACTCAGAAAAAACTGCGTGTTGGAATCATGATGCACGACGGGGTTGTGATGCCCCATCCGCCAACAGTCCGAGCACTGCAGTTGGCAAAGGCAAAGCTTGAAGCGTCGTCAGAGGTCGACGTGGTGGACTATACTCCGTATGATCACGATCGCGGGTACAGCATAATCGTGAGGCTGATGTCTGTGAGACTGAATGATGCCACTCACGCAGACTATCTAGCGTGAACTCTATCTTGAAGATGGAGGAGCCACAATTCGACGGCTCCTGAAGGAGGGTGGAGAAGATATGCTTCCTCTGACGGAGTGGGTCATTAGTCCACCATATGTCAAAGATCATGATGCCGCACAAATTTGGGAGGTAACACATTCTGCTGTCCATCGACACTCGCGCTGACCCCACCCAGCTGCGCGCGAGACGTGACACATACCGGCGGGAGTACTCCGACCACTGGTGGTCCCAAAACGTTGACGTTGTGCTTTGTCCACCTTACCAAGGCACAGCCAGCCGCCATGACACTTCGAAATACTGGGGGTGCGTAAAAGTATATCACAGGTACAATAGACATCTAACAGTTCATCAGCTACACGGCCATCTGGAATTTGCTGGACTACCCGGGGGCAGTTTTCCCGACAGGTCTTGTCGCAGACCCAAGCATTGACGTATATCAGGAGCCAGTCAACCCGATGAGTGCCGCCGATGAGTACAACATTTCTCTTTGTTAGTGGTTCTCCACGGATGGAATGACATCAACTGATCACTCCGTACAGATGAGGCGGTGGCTTATAAAGGGGCTCCGGTGTCGCTGCAGACGATAAGTCGCAGATTTAACGACGGACTGGTGCTGGCGGCACAGAATGTTATTGAACGCATCATCAAGTCTTAGGCCTGTTAGTTGCAGTGAAAGTACACAAGTCCGAATCCTCATCGCTCTACCAGTATGTGAACCACTGTAGTTGTCTGTATCATTAGCAACCGATTACCTATGCCGAACTATACTACTCAGTTCATCCCACTCCACTCGAAGCACATGTGCATAAGAAGTCGTGTAGTGTTTTCCCGTTTCTAGAGGATCGTCACATATCGTACAAATCATTCTCTGAGTTCGCGAACGTACTGCATTGCTTGTTCCTGATACTACGCCAGGAACCAGGGTACTCACGCATAGTCATATGAGTTATACATGCATATCTATTATTACGCGTTATGCGGTCAGCGCGCCGCGCGTTTTTGTGACTCGGCCGTGCGCTCTTTCTTTTGCTGGCGGCGCACTGTTGCCAATGGATCACTTGCGCGCTGCGCATTTTTATAGATGCGTTATATGTTGGCCCACCGAAGAGAACTTTTGGATGTGTCTCCTACCGCCACTTTCTTCCGCTTGTGACTGTTCGCAATTCTTGTCCGGTGGACTTTGGACTTCGTTTCACCTCACAGTAAGCACTACTGGCAGTCTCGTCCTTCCCGCGGCTACGCAGTGCGGCGCGGTAGGCTGAAAACGAGCCTCGCCCATCATTGCATTTGTATAATCCGCAACGAGAAAGAAAAGAAGTACCACAACGAAAAATACAATCAAATGTCCAGTGTTCCTTGAACTACCCAGTATCATCACTCGACAACAACGACATCTATCCAGATTCAATCACGAAACCATAAGTTCCCATCGGTCGAATGGGCTTTCTATGGCTCGAGCACCCGTCTAACTGTCATGGCACTGCATGATAAGTAACAGCGGAACCCTTCGACTCAGAATGAACACATCAGTCAAATAAGCTGGCTGTACTCTGAGTCTTGATATCATGCCTATCTGAAACAGCATCGTACATAGGTTCGCTCCATTCTTGCTAGTTGAGTTGAGGACAACAAATTTGGAACCATCGTCAACAGTGAGGTCTGAGTCGTTGTGAGAACCTGTCGCCTCAAACTCTGCCCAACGAGTATCATCGCGTACAGCAGCAAGTGTGGATAATCGTGGTGAGGCCAGCTTGCTTGAGGGTACGAGAGAGAGCAGCAGGTAGATGATGTGCTTACGCTCAAATATCAGACATGTACATACATGTTACTTTGTCCAGCAAGAGATCTGCAAACAGGTCTTGAATAGTTGACAATAGAGTGTGCGTGACGTACGAGCATGTTCTATAAGGGGTGTCAGTCTTTGAACAGTGCCCATATGTTCCTCGAGTATCCACCTTCACTGTCTAGCTAGACGACCATAGTACATCCTCCACATCCCATCCATGATTCCAAAGTCGAACAACATTTATGCTGATCGTTATGTTGATCCCGGTGGCCTCTAGTCACTCTAGGTTGTGGTACAAGCCTAGAATCGAGCTAAATCTTGACGCCATTTTCATCGATTTCCTTTTTTGTCACACAAGTTGCAAAAATGATGCAATTTTCGCAAATAGCTGTAATTAGTACCACTGGCACTCCATTACAATTTACCCGTAGGCCGCTTTCAAAATTCACATCGATAGACCAGACTCATGCCAAAGGGAGGTGCATTCATTCCATACCATTTCAGATCGTCCGCAAACGATTCCCTCAGTAGTCGGGCGAGTCGGGATCAACTAAATCATGCATGAAAAATGAACATCAAAGGTCAGGCGCTCCAGTCCGAAGTACTAAGTAGCAAAGAGAGTGTACTGGATTCCGAGGCAGTATCAAACATCCCGCCTCGGGAGCATGTTGTCATGTTCAGGACTTTCTGCTGAACGAGTACCATCATAGACAGGACGCTTCTATTTGTCCAGCTCCACAACTAAACAGAGTCGGTAAGTGGAATGAAATGAAATCTGGTCCATCGATATGAAAGCAGCTGTAAACTCAAGGCCAGTGCAGACGTTTATGCTATTGGACGTGTCATGTGTTCACAAAGAAGACATGCATATTTTTGGTGGAGACAATTTCTCTGGAGGATGGGGGCCGCCATCGTACATATATCGCTTATCTGTGTTATCTCTTTATCCCCCAGTCTCAGTCGCAACAATGACTACAATGTCCTTCCAAGAGAAAATCAAAGGCGTAGGAGGCGACGCGTCGTACGAGGCAAAGGCTCGCATCTTGCGGGAACAACTTGAAGCCAAGATTCCAGCGAGTCTTAGACTACCGCCAGCCACTCTCGAATACCCACCTCTTGATGTTACTCGCATCCCAGAGGCGTGTGGTTTGCTCACGCCTGCAGAGCTGGCCATTACAGAGTTGGACGCAACCGCAGTATGCCAAAAGATTGCGGCAGGCGAGCTGACAGCAGTCGAAGCTGTCACTGCCTTTGGAAAACGTGCAGCTATCGCTCATCAACTCACAGCCTGTCTTGTGGACTTCTTCCTTGATGAAGGTATAAAACAAGCGCAGCAGTTAGACGAATACTTCAAAAAAGAAGGCAAGGTCATTGGGCCATTGCATGGACTACCAATTTCAGTTAAAGTAAGCATAACATTGAAATCGTAATCATTGACCTTACACTTCTGCCGTCGTCAGAGCATGTGCGCGGTCAAGGGAACAGTTGGAGGTGGTGGCTTCCTCGCAAACATGGAAACTTCGACGGAAGACTGCGATATGACAAGCATCCTGCGTTCACTAGGCGCAGGTACGTAATCAATGCTTAGAGCTGCATGCTGTCTGGCGAGCACGTTTGTAGTCTTTTATGTCAAGACGAATCAACCGCAGACTATAATGCACCTTGAGTCTCAATCTACCTACGGTCGAGTGGTAGGCCTTCAGTGATATACGCGTTTTAGTAACATACATAAGTCTATTAGTTGAACCCTCACAATACGGACCTTACTCCAGGAGGATCTTCTGGAGGTGAATCAGCCCTTGTCGCCATGAAAGGCTCTTGCATGGGTCTTGGCACGTAAGTCTGTGACCTATACATAATATTGGAAGTTGATACTAATCCGCTTAAGCGATGGTGGAGGTTCCATTCGAGCCCCATCGGCTCATTGTGGTATATATGGGATTCGTCCGTCCAGTAACACAACGCCCACTCGTGGCCTCCTGCGGAGGTGAGTATGCCAAGCTCTGTCATAAAGTCATACTGATAACCACTTCAGTCAACCTGGTGCGGACGGGATCATTGGTTCCACAGGTCCAATGTGTCGCTCAGCTAGAGACATGCGACTCTTTCTAGAAGCCGTTCTCGGGGCCAATCCTGCTCACTTGGACCCAAATGTATTACCCGTTCCACTGAGAGTGCCAGACCTCGCTCAGAAAAAACTGCGTGTTGGAATCATGATGCACGACGGGGTTGTGATGCCTCACCCACCAACAGTCCGAGCACTGCAATTGGCAAAGGCAAAGCTTGAAGCGTCGTCAGAGGTCGACGTGGTGGACTATATTCCATATGATCACGACGGCGGGTACAGCATAATCGTGAGGCTGATATCTGAGACTGAATGATGCCACTCACGCCTATCCAGCGTGAACTCTATTATGAAGATGGAGGAGCCACGATTCGACGCCTTCTGAAGGAGGGTGGAGAAGATATGCATCCTCTGACGGAGTGGGTCATTAGTCCACCATATGTCAAAGATCACGATGCCGCACAAGTTTGGAAGGTAACGCATTCTGCTGTCCCTCGACACTCTCGCTGACCCCACCCAGCTGCGCGCGAGACGTGACACATACCGGCGGGAGTACTCCGACCACTGGTGGTCCCAAAACGTTGACGTTGTGCTTTGTCCACCCTACCAAGGCACAGCCAGTCGCCATGACACTTCGAAATACTGGGGGTGCGTAGGAGTATGTCACAGGTACAATAGCCATCTAACAGCTGATCAGTTACACGGCCATCTGGAATTTGCTGGACTACCCAGGGGCAGTTTTCCCGACAGGTCTCGTTGCAGACCCAAGCATTGACATATATCAGGAGCCACCCAGCCCGATGAGCGCCGCTGATAAGTACAACATTTCCCTTTGTTAGTGGTTCTCCAAGGATGGAATGACACCAGCTGATCACTCCGTACAGATGAGGCGGCGGCTTATAAAGGGGCTCCGGTGTCGTTGCAGACGATAAGTCGCAGATTTAACGACGGACTGGTGCTGGCAGCACAGGATGTCATTGAACGCATCATCAAGTCTTAGGCGCGCTAGTTGCAGTGAAATTACACAAGTCTGAATCCTCGTCGCTGTACCATTAGCAACCAATTACCTATGCAGACCTATATTACTCAGTTGATTCCACTCCACTCGAAGCACATGTACATAAGTTTCATAAGAAGTCCTGTGATGTTTCGATCACAATTCCACTTCTTCCAAAGGATCGTCAAACCCGACCACTTTCTTAAGACTCTCTGCAGCGCTGCCCATAGTACTCCTACTGCCATCCCCCCGGTCCCTTTTGAGATCCTCCTCGAAGAAAACCTTCATCGCTTCGCCCGTAGCCTGAGGCGCAAGGCTGGACAGTGTTGCAGGTGGCACAAATGGTTTGATGGCCGAAGCTACGTCCGTTGCGGGAATCCCAAGCGCGGATGCCAGCCGACTGAGATGTTCTTCAAAATCCTCTTTCACTTCCTGACCTCCACCCCACGTGCCGCGATAAACGTTATCCTGCCTCCCAGATCGCCCAACAGTCATTCCCCACCACCCAACTTCGTCTTTCCATTGCTTGAGCCCCACGGCAGTGATGTACGTATACCATCCCGCCAAGAGAAGAGAGGCTGTCACCAGTGTGTATATGAAGTAATGTAATGGTGCCTTTTGTCCCGGTGGAGCAACAGGCGTCAGGATCTCCTTGCGCGGACGCGAAGGCGGTAAGTCTGACCGAGTAACGTGGTCAGGGGCCTCGGACAAAGCGCCTGATAGTCCTTTCTCTTTAGCCACGGATGTGGACGCTTCTGTCGATGATTTGGACGAGGTGCGGTCTCGTTTGGTTCGTTTTCTGGTGGTCATCGCGATCCTACGATTCGCAGGGATATACACGCTTGAGGATAGATGCGGGAGGTATTTATCCTGAAATCCTCAAGATTAACACGACCATTACGGGTATCAAGAGTTTCTTGCACAAGCTTACCTAGAATAAGTTCGAGAGATTCTTGGTAGAGGAACGAAATGTAGGCATTGGAGTCCTAACTTCAGAGTTTTCATACATGGAGAATGGACCCATGACGTCACCATGGCGTAGCGTAGAGGCCAAATTAGTCGACCCCATCTTGGTTTCAAAAGTCGTGGCACACAATCACACGAAAAACATCTGGTGAACATGTACAATGAAAAATTACAAAGAAAACGCACAAAACACAAGACAGAACTTTTAAAATGTATCATCACATCCTCCCTTAGTGAATGAATACATGTGTGCACAAATAATGATAATTGGTAAATTTTTGAAGCGCGCGTGACCAAAAAGGAAATCAATGAAAATGGCTCGTCCTCAAACGCAGGGGACGACGATGAATTTCCTTATGTTTCATGAATGTTCATTAATATTGTACTATTTTATTATACATGTTCATCACATGTTCTTGTGCGCTGTGAGCACGTGTCCGGGTCAGTCTACTAACTTACCCGTTCATCCCTTCTCAGTATCTCGATTCTCAGGCTATATTATTATTATATGCGTCATGTTGGTAGTCGAAAGGTATGGCGCTGCATCCGTCCAATTATTATACACACAAACACACACACACATACAACACAGTTGAGCGTTGACAACGTTGACATACTCACATACACACCATGTCGCCTGCCATATCCCAAACGTAAGTTCAAACGGGTCTTCCGATCCCTCAGGGCACCTCCCTTCGCCTTCACGCGGTCAGCAACCGTCTTTCGCGCCTCCGAGTTCCTACCAATCCTCATGCGCCCAACTGTTCGCCTTCCCTGACAAGTGCAGTACCCAAGTGCACCATTCCTGCCTTCCTGCACCATCCAGTGCACTCTCATCGCCCTTCAATACTCTCTCGGCACTCCAGCACGCTTCCAACCTTTATGCCATAGTTGCCACCTGCACCCCGCTGCACCCTCTCGCTACCGTCCACCGCTACCTTCCACCCGCTCGTGTCACTCAATGTACTCACTACCCTACCCTCCTGCGTCTTTCCGGCTTCTTCCAGAGTTTCACGTCCCACTCGCCAACGCGGAGTCATCGAAGGATACTACTAACTGGTATAAAATATATTCCGTTGCTTCGTAGTACCATGTTAGTACTTTTAATGTCTGTCATTTGTATTGATACGCGCGGGTAGACCATGTAAGGGTATCTGTACAACACATTACCCGTAGTAAAAACCTGTACCCGCTCCTTAGACCTTAACGCCCATATGAACTCCGGAGCGGGTATGGTTGTGTAGAGACCTGAGGAATATGTATTTGCATCATGATATACATTGTACGTGTGTGAGGCACTCGACTGTGTGTATGTATGTCGTGTGTGTGCGTGTATAATAATTGGACGGATGCAGCGCCATAGAAAGGCGAGTCACCGAAGATGAGACATGCTAACAATGCGACATCACAAAGCACCTAATAGTACGCATCATATTAAGAAGGAGCGACTGTCTTCTAATGGTCTGACTACGAGAGACTGACATAACATCACGAAATCACGGTAGATAGTTGCGCCGATTCCAGAAAATGACTTGCTCACGCAGGGTCTCTTTCATGGGCGAACTCCGAGTCTCCGACGAAGGAGAAATTACACGCAAAACTCATGCATCAACGAGGTAAGCGGCGTGGCTCTTTACGATTTCTTGCTGGCAGCCGCACGAGGGGGGATGACTGTCCTGTTAGTTTGCTCAAGTCAAAGACAGGGCAGGCTAACCTACAACTGATGCAATGTGCATCTCGAGTCAACGCCGCACCTCGCCATGAGCCCGGGAGCAGCCTGACCATGCCCACACTGCACAGTGCCGGATGACGAGATCCGCGCCCATATTGAATTGATCACTCCATCCCATTTATCGTCGTCAATGCGCTTGGTTATGACATCAACCGTTCTGAGAGACGGGCAAGTGACGGCGGCCACCTGCACCAACATGAGGCGATGCAAATATAATATCCAACATCTAAACGTTAGGTATTAACTTTGGCACACTCACGCTCAGGGACTAGGGACTGCGCTCTCGGTATGAATAGATGACTTCTGTCAGGAGAAGGTTCTGATATACTAGTACTGTAACCAAAGGACTACCCAATAATAGGCACACAAGTATTGAAGTAAAATTGCCTTACAAATTGCCACCTCACAACAGACTTCTTAACTTGTGAGCAATCAACACGTCATGCATTCATCAGAGGTCGTAAGTACACGGACATTATCTGGAAGGAAACCGTCTGTAGCGTAAGCCCAACATATGGAACAGGAAGTAGTGACAAAGCAAGCAGAAAAGGGGGATAACGAGTCCGGTAACAAAAGCAGAGGGTAGTGATAATCAACAGGTGCGGTATATTAAATGATCATCAGCGTGTCGGTGCCTGAGTTATTTTTGTGAACGAGTCCGAGAGTCTAGTAATCATGAGCCATAAGAAATTGTCAAGGGATGCTATGCGTGGTATAAGTTGCTGACGGAAATACAGCGCATGCGCAACTGGGAAAAAGAACATCATCGATCGCAGCCACAAATGGTCCGGAGCAGGGAAACAGGGAATAAGGGGGCAATTGGCCATCCCACAATGGACGACGGAGTCTATGCCAAGAATTTCAGAGCAACACCGACGAATGCTGCACCTGCAGCAAGCACTCCCAAACCATCGAATGATGCCATGTGTGCGGCACCTGTGCTGGAGGATCCACCGGAAGAAGTGCTTCCAGAGGACCCAGATCCAGACCCGGACCCTGTTGCACCGGCAGAACCATCTGTGGGGGATGCACCACCACCGCTGATGGTCGTCGTACCACTGATGTCTGGCCAAGTGTCAATACATACATATGCAAAGAGTAATGTTCGTCGTACATTGCTCAAACGAGGGTTGAGAGTAGTTGGTCTCGACGTATGGTTGAGTTTGATTAGTGGCAACACCCATTGGAACGATATACTTGAAAGCAGCTTTCAGCTGGCCATAGAACTTCATGGCCTCCGACATGGTAAAGTTGTTCAGTTCATGAGTGAGCATGATGGTACCCACCTGCAACTGATGTCAGTCACTCATCCTTAACAATAGGTGTGGGCAAGATTCACTTACGGTAGAATAGGCGCCAGCCTGTGCCTGTGAAATGAGGGTCTCGTAGTTCTGGTCGACGTCGGCATCAGTAATGTTAGCAGTTCCCGCTCGCCAATCATTGGAATCGTATTGCCAAATGATTGTGCGCAAGCCCAGCGCGTGAGCAATGGCCCGGACTCGATCGTCAACATCGCCCATGGGAGGCTATGGACCTGTTAGACGGTACCCGTACCTAGCAATGATAATTAGGCTTACCCTCCAACAAGTAGGTGTCACGCCGATGACCATCTTAATTGCCTGCATCTAGAAGCTAACGTCAATAAATTTGCAACCATGTCTAGTCAAAGCTCCCACAGCTAATAAGAAGTTGTTAGGCTACAAATAAGGGGATGTGACTAAACGTACTGTAGTAGAATTCCGCAAATACTTCATCATTGGTGAAAGAAGTCACTACAATGTGGCATGATCAGCAAGGTGTGTAAGGAAGCACGTTCCACGTAGCACTTACTATATCTATGTGACCAAGTATCTACACCAATGTCATCAATATGACATCACATCGGCCAAGCGTGCAAAACTCACGAACGCAAATTTCATGACCATCAGCGAGAGCGCGCTGCGCCTCGAGAGGCCAGTTCATGACATTGCTGCCGATGTAAAACATGGCTTGGTTGAAATAAGAATCCGATTAGGCTCAATCATAATAGAAGTGCACACACTGGCTTTCTGGTCATTTTGCGCCAAAAAGTCATAGAACGCATTGTGGGAACAATTGGGACCATCGTCAAATCCATAACCGAGAGTGTCCGGCTGCACAAGATCAAATAACTGGGCTATGGCAACATATGAAATCATACCTCGGGGGCGACAATTAGATCTGGAGGCAAACCAGCCAATTTCGGAGTAGTGCACTTGTCATATGTCCACCAGCAGTCTGGATCAGTGGAAGGGTATGAGAAGTTGCTGAAGTCACCCGAGATGGAAGCAGGCTGCG
Source organism: Rhizopogon salebrosus TDB-379 (assembly GCA_029603245.1). Lineage (NCBI taxonomy): Eukaryota > Fungi > Basidiomycota > Agaricomycetes > Boletales > Rhizopogonaceae > Rhizopogon > Rhizopogon salebrosus. Next base: position 141,066 of record MU837009.1, on the reverse strand, counting down.
TGCCCTTGGGCTGAATGTTGGGAATCTGACTCTGGATAGACTCGTATTTGGCTTGTGCGTTGGTATCACCGTTGACAATGGTGGCGGGTTGCCAATTAGCTGGGTACTGGCTCACAGCGGAAGCCACGGGGGGGTAGGAGTATGGCGTGCATTCTTCATTTGGGTCTGCGATGAGGTGATCAGTGTTGTGATTTTTTTTAACAAGAAGCAGAAGAGTGGCGTCAAGTGCGGCGGAATGACACTACCAATCAACCGGATATAATATAAATAAAAGGTCTAAATGCGATCAACAGTGGTCCGCTCCAGCCACACCGTTTCGTCATAATCTCCGCATCGAGGCGCCCGAAGCGGTCCTCGGTTCGCTCTTGTTCGGAGGTGAATGTGGGTTGGTAACGTTGAGCGCAAGCGAAAACGGCGCGTTCAAACTGGTCACCAGTTGAATCACTACAGCTGGAAGGGACGTGCAGCACCTCGCATCAAGAGCATGAGATTGCCCTCCGACCCAAAATAGTTCTCCATTGCCGCACCAAGTTGAAACTTGATTCCCATAACTCGAGCGTAAAATGACGATGAAAGGCTCACCAGTGATCTGTGCCTCGCCTTGTTCGGTGGTACGATCCTGGGCACTAGCCGACGAAGTAAAGACTGCAATTGCGACGAGAGCAGAAGAGACTGCGGTCTGTGAGGTAAAGAGCGACGACAAACGCATGTTTGATTAGTTTTGGTGCCGGGGTTGTGTGGCTAGCAAGAAAGAGCAAGCAGAGGATAGAAAGATGTCCAGGCGTAAATAGACCGAGGCCTATATTTGGTGGGAAGTCTGGAGAAGAATGACTGTAAGCAGCTGGGAAAAGCATTCTCCCAGGTAGATGAGCTGTACATACGTTCCTGGTCGCACCAACCGAACCGATGGTGGGAGGGTGGAGGCGGAAAAACACAAGAGCAATGAAAAGAAATGCAGAACCGGTATATATAGTCATCTGCCGACCATGCTCCGCCATGCCGTTCTACATGCTGCCAACCGACAGCTACCTACATCTTCTACTTCATCGCGGCTATAAATAACACCTGCCCTGCCTAAAAATAACATCCACACTATCACGTGCTCCTACAATACAGGCGTCCTATTCGGGGAGATCGTAACAATCACCCTCGCTTCCGATAAAGCCAATAATGTCACGAGCGCATGATCACGTCCATGCATGAACCATCCTTGCACCTCGCGCTCGTAGGGACACCCAAGCTACCCATTGGACTCCGCTCGGGCTGCTTCGCACCGCAATCCCGCCTAATCCCGAAACGAAAGGTACAATATAATAATTTCCAATAATGCTCGACGACAGAAAAGGTCAGGGACACACCTGCCAAGATGCCGGCCGGTTTAGACGTTTGTCTGGATCTTTTGTGGATAAATATATGCAAAGCTTCTCGGTGGATGGCATCCAATGATCCGCATGCTTATCCGAGTATATAACTGGCTTGACCAACGAAGGTCATAAAATATCCTCAAGGCACAAAACAGCGCTAGGGAGCGGCTCCGATGGCTCGCCGTCTCAACACTGGCAAGGATGACGCATACCGAGCTCCACGAAGACCTCAGGAGTCAAAGTTTCCCATAATCGCGACAGCCTTCATTAGATGTGCATGTGCGTTCATCAGCGTTCTCAAGAAAGTCGACGACCAGGCTGTGAAGCAGGATTCGGCCCATGAGTAGATCGTACACTCAGTGATGGCCTACATAACAAAATCATCATTCTTCTTTGAATCATGCAATGGCTCATTGAAAGGCTGGCAAGCAAGTTCCCCGCAACGCCCCATAGGCCGATGTTACGTGTAGCAACCAATGAAATCAAAGCCATTCATAATGTAAGTAAACCCCGTCGGCAACGCATACATCACAGAGTCTATCGCAAGTTTGCAGATTCCAGTAACTTAGCGCACTGGATCTTAAACTTGTCATGATGCCTGAGATAAAAGTTCTGATAACACTTCTAAAAATATCTCAGTTCGACGACGACTCGAGCAGTACTAGTTGTCAAAATGAGATACATTTATAGGAACGCATCCACATACTTCTTTGGGCTCAAAGCATTTTGACTAATGGGCGGGTTGTGCATCTGATGCGTGCTTTGGCCCTTGAGACTCTGCCGTAGAGTCTTCATTGAACATTGACCCAAAACAAGGTAGTGAGCAATGTTGCCTTATAGCGACATAAGACGGATTCAATACGAGACATAAGAGAGTGATAAGAAGCCGTACAGCCTGATGCTTTCTCATAACCGATGCGGATCGAGCATTGGATAACCTTCTCACGATTGCCAAGGAGGTTCTGAAGGCGCGGCGGGCCGTGAACTCTACGTGATGGCCCAACACGTGACCTCTCCACGGATACTAACGCCAGCGAAATTGCAAGGGCTGCGACTCGGATCTGTTTGTGTAGTGGACAGCCCCGTGTGTTTGAACGTTCACCACCCCCTAGGCTGACAGAATTAAAGAAGACGATTCGCACTTTCTATAAAGCGCTGCTGACTATAATTCCAGATGCCACAGTCGCGACAGGCAACCTACGACTCGGAAAAGCAATCCTAGTCATAAGCCACTGACATCAAACGTGGACTATGTCTTACTTCACCGTTCGGAAGTTGTTCGTTTCTCGGCGCGCTACACATGCACGCAGCGATGCGGTATCATTACATGGGAAACGTCCTGGTCAATGGAAATATGATAGAGACTCGGAGTCAGCCTGGCAGGAGAGTGGTGACCGCTTCTGGAGTATGGTATGGTAAAGACAGATGCTGACAGTATGTCCACCAACGGGAGAACATCACACGCAACTATTTGATCGTACCGTGACATGGAGCGCACTTGAAGTAGTCCTAGACATGACTTCAGGATGCTGAGTGAAGGTAGAGAACATGACCTTACGAACTTGGTAACAATGCCAGGTTACGTGGTACTGGTGACAGCATTAGGACGCGGAAGTTCTTGGCGCTTTTTGCCACTTAGGAGCTTATCTTTTCATCTCCATGACACCACAACGTGCATGAGCAGGAGGCGTCCATAATAAAGAAGGAACGGACTGTCTTCCTTCCATTTTATTTGCCTAGACTAGTAGGCTTCAACGTTGCATGATTCCCCAAGTTTAATTCGAGCACCGTCAGACAACGTAATCGTATAGCTCGATTGCTGGTTTCCGACTCTCCGCGATCATCGACTGGATCCCCGCGCACATGACGGGGGACCTGCTTTGAGTCATTTACAAGGAGGAAAGACAATTGGCTTCAACGTTTCAATCCTAAATCTAGCCATGAGCATGTACGCGGCAAGTCTATGTCAATCATAAGTAGTGATATTCCCGAACGGGTATCTGACTGACGCCCCACTTACTCAGTCACGCCAATCACACTGAGGATTTAATATTTCTACAGCTTGCAGCTTGTTCCTGGCCAGCGAAGCTCCAGACGTTTGTTATGCAGCCGTTTTCTCGCTGTACTTACATGATTTATTCCTATCAGCTGGTCCTCTCCCCAGTTCCGCGACCCCCGGATGAGCATTGAGCAATAACAAGACAGCGATGGAAATATTATCTTCTATTCCTCGCAGAAAGAGTTGCAAGGAACCCAATTCCTGTACTAGTACGGGCGCTTCGAACTACCTAGAAGCGCACCAAACGCCAGTCCCTTACACTCAACGTGTAAAAATCATACCGAGATGCGTCGGAAACATTTCCTTCACATCAGCGCGTGTTTCCTTTTCGTTCTAGAACTCATAGATCGCCATAATTTCACATGTCACACTTTCACATATTCTATGTCGTTTGTTACATGTGATTTGGATTTGAGGTCACATATAACCTTACCGTTCCTAGCGCAGTCTTGCAAGTACCCACATTCAGAGAAACAAATTTTCGTGGTTCATACCTTGGAAATCAAGAGTGAGAGTGTCGAAGCCACGCGAGGTTCATGTCACCTGTCATATATATTGCTTGTACGGTATGCCAAGGTACTAACGGCGGGGTTTTTTGTACAAGAATGTATACGCATCTTGTAAAGCTCCTGCCAGTGTGTAGTCCGGGAACATATTACACAGAACTCCATCGTCGACCCAAACGCCCCTAACCCACTACCATAAATGGTTGTGGGAACTCAAACCCAAACCCAAACAAACACTTCCCTGGCAGCACCCTGAACGTCTGGTTCCAACGAAGATCAATGAGTAAGAGACTTCAACGTTGCAGGATTCCCTAAATCTAATTCAAGAATCATCAGACGTACGCGACTCGCATAGCTCGTTGGTCTCTGCAGTGGATATGACGCAGACAAGTCGATGGAATTTCACTTGTGGCAAAACATTGGTCAAAAAGGCTCCTTAGAGGAAGACAGTTGTTTCTTCTGTACTGACACCTACTCCTGAACTTGCTTCAGGTCGCTTTAGACCACCGGGGCTCCAGGTTCGTTTGTTATACAGCCATTTTCTCGCTGTGCTTGCATGATTTCGTGCTATCGATTCATTGGTCTTATCATTGGTTCTGTGACCTTTGACGGTGTAATAATGAAACAGCGCTGGCAGAAATGGTATTACTGGTGTCACAACGCTGTAGTGGATTCTGAATAAGAGAAGAAGCATCATCATCTTCCATTCATCACAGAGAGACGAACTCTTCATGGACGGACGAGAAGCACATCTGCACACTCATAATACAGGACCTCGTGTATGTGACGATGGCATCCTGTACATATCCTCCTTCTTCCTGTGGTGATTCTCGTGTGCTCGGCGTGTGGGGACGTCAGTATGTTCTGATACTTGAGAACAACGCCAGTTGAACAACCTAACATGTCGAAATGGTCAGTGCAGATCTTTTATGATTGGTTGTGGCACTAATGCTGCATAGAAATCTCAATGTTGGCGATGTCACCTGTGTTCATGTGCTGTATCACCGCGGGCGGCTGCTCTTCCCCTTTGCCTAGATTTGCCCTGGATTGCAAGGGCATGATGCGCGTGTAGGTTGACATGAGTTTCAAAGAAGCCACGAGCTCTAGGTCATGCGTGCATAAAAGCAGAGATCAATCCGGACGTTGCTTCAGCTCACTTCCGACACCCAATCCACCATGAATATATTTCCTAGCAGCAGACCCGGCCCAAGCGCACCCTCTTCGAGGGCGTCTCTTACTCCTCCCGTCAACCCGCCTCTAACTACACTCGTCAACCCGCCTCTAACTACACCCGTTAACCCGCCTCTAACTGCTCCCGCCAATCTCGGGCCTCCAGACACATCGACCCAAGTAGACATATCGAGCACTAACTATGCTCGCAGGCGTAGAGAGCTTATGGAGATGATGGCTGACCTTCGATCCATGGGGTAGGTGCAGTGGTAGATCTGGTTGTAGGCATATCTCATGCTACCTCCTATAGTGCTAATGCACTGCTCGACTTACCAGCCGTGGTCGTGATCGGTGGGCAATCCGGTTTGTGGTCACCTTCCCTGGCAGCGAGAGCAGAACTGAACTTGATATTTCAGCGGGAAAAAGCTCACTCGTCGAGGCCGTCAGCGGGGTATGTCAGCAATATTTAGTCCTTTTGTCCGTTTTTAATCATGATACAGATCAATGTCCCAAGAGATAGCGGGACGTGCACGAGGTGAACTTGCTGTCAGCGGCTACTGTGAGGCAGGCTCACGCTGCGAGATACAGATGCCCAATGGAATGTACAATGTCCAGCAATGCCGCAGCGTGGTCCTGCACTATTTCCTTACGAATGGGCTATGACAACAATGGCTCTGCCCAAGGGACTACGACCGTGCCCTTCGGCCGGACGATTTTCGACAGGGACGAAGTCGAAGTTTGGTTGCGTCGTGCGCAGGCGGCCATCTTGAATCCGAACGTTCCTCCTTCAGATTTCCATGGAAAAACCATCGACGAACTCAGGAACAGGAGAAATTCACTGAAGTTCTCCCGCAACGTCATTTGCGTCTTAATCAAAGACCCCGACGCGACTGATTTGTCATTCTATGACCTACCGGGTAAGTATATGATAGTCTATATCTCAGACGATATATCTTATGGTCCACGAAGGTCTGATACAAAACGAAGAAGCTGAGACGATTGCATTGGTGAAAAGCTTAGTGGAGCATTACACCAGGAGAGAAAACACGATTATATTGGTCACCATTCCAATGAGTGGTACGTGTATTGAACTGTGAAATTCTTTTCTACTGAATTGATTAATATGACTTTAGACGATATGGAAAATCAGCAATCCATGACTCTTGCAAGGGGAGCAGACCCCGATGGGAAGCGAACGATTGGTAAGTTGCTTATACTAGTTCGATGTGATTGAATGACTCAAAAGATGTTCAGGTGTGCTTACGAAGCCTGACACGCTTAGCTCTGGAGCTATCAATCAGCGCCGCAGATGGGTAGAAATTATTGAGGGCCGTTCGGAGCACAGACTGAGGCATGGTTTCTACTGTGTGCGTCTTCCTGACGATGAAGAACGCACACAACATATTTCTCGGTCCGAGTCACAAAGGCGTGCTGCCCAATATTTTGATACGACGGCGCCCTGGAAGGACGTGGCCGACCGTCGTCGGTTTGGAATCCCGGGCTTTGTCTCCGATGTAAGCCGTCTGCTCATGCAGTTGATCGAGGAAGTGTGCGTGGACTTTTCCTGACTCCCACCGCTACGGCACTCACATCGTTTGGTAGTCTACCGCGTCTCAGAGAAGATGTCGACGGGCTCCTCACCAGATATAAGAGGGACTCGGAGGCACTGCCTCCCCCACTAGAGCATGATCCTCAAATTGAGGTTCTCAAACGAGTCAACGCATTCTGCGATGTCTTTAGGAGCTTTGTTAATGGCAGTCACGAAGACAAGCGCCTCGCGCAGCGGAACCGTGCCATATATAGTGATTTTAAGAGGGAAATACGCGGTACTGCTCCAGACTTCAGGCCCTTCGATAGACCCGAAGAATACGTCCCCCTCGACGACATCGAGGGAACGATGACCCTTACTACGCGAAATCCTGGAGTGAAAACTATGGGGATACACGATGTGAGCAAGGCCATTCAGGAGTATGTTTCCCTGTTTTGTTGTGGCAAGTTGGATGGTAGCTGAACCATTCACCCAGCTCAATTGGATGGGAGCTTCCGAACAATGTGCCATACCAGGCTAAGGCAAACCTCATCCGTCAATTCACCAAACTGTGGGTTGCACCGTCAGAGCGCTGCCTCGCTGAAATCAACGATGTGCTTGGTGAAATCATCGACGAACTTATACACGACCATTTTGGACCCTTCAGAGTTCTCGAGGATTACGTCGGGTAAGTCTTGAATTTTCACACCATTATGAAACAGCTCAAGTTGTCTTCGACATTAGTGATTTGATCAGAATCCAAGTTGAGACCTGCAAGGCGCACGCCCAAGAGGCTGTCAAAATGGCTTTGGCTATGGAGACGACTCCACACTACACTCAGAACACTCGCTATTTCCAACTACTCCGCGAAGAGTGGCTTGCCCACTACAAAAGAGTTCGGCTCGATCCTTCTCAGTACAGGGTTGGCAATCGGGCTCAGGAGGGTACAGACGCCTTACGCGAAGCCGTACACCTTGGAGCGGGGTTACTCACAACAGACCCCTTACGCGGAGCGGTACACCTTGGAGCGGAGTTACTCACAGAAGGTCTCTCCTATAGCATGTCAGGAAGATCATCTCGCCCTTTCACGATGGCAGAGACACCCGGGGCAAACGCGTTGAGGGCCCTTGCGGAAGCAGGACACCCAGACCTTTGGGGATCAGATCTTACGCGTCCTGACTCATACGAGGAAGAGCTAGTTGTGATGGCTGATGTTCGAGCCTATTATCACATTGCCTATAAGGTGAATTGCGCCCATCAACTCCATTTCAATGCGTCTTATCCCCCTTGCAGCGTGTCATCGACAACATTCCTCTCACGATTGAGCATGGACTCCATCATGCCCTAGCGAAACAGTTTTCGCAGAGCCTTTTCTCGGGCTTACTGATTGATGCTGCATCCGGGCCCAACTTCTCCGAGCGTATGAAGGCGTTGGTCTGCGAAGATGTTTCCGTTACTGAGCATCGCGAAACGGTCTTAACGAGAAGAAAGCGCCTGACTGATATTCGTCGGAGACTCATGACCTTCAGTAATCACTGAGGGAGCGCGTGCTCTTTCGTCGTAGTCGCGATGTGGACAGATCTTTCCTCTTGTATGACCTCCAATGATTTCTGCAGATACCCGGATCGGTAGTGACTTTGTATTATACTGTGATGATCGAATATACTTGTCCTGCAAACTAACGAATGAAGCCTTCCATGAGAGTAGATTACTGTCCAGCGAAAATTGCAAGAGCTCGAGATCTATTTGCCCAGTGACAGTGGACAACTTCGTGTTTGCACGTTCCCTGAAGTTAGTTTCCGCTATGCAGACAGAATGAAAGCGATTCGTTCCCTGATCTTGCGGCGGTCGCACTACCAGGCCAACCCAACCTGGCACATCACTTCGCCCCACGAAGCCTTGTGATCATGGTCTCATTGCATGGAGAACGTCCTGGTCAATGGTGATGTTATGGACGAGTCAGAAGCCTGATCAGAGCCTAAGGGTGATGACCGCATGTGTGTAAGGTTCAGGCAGGTTTAACAGCATGTCCACCGACCCGGAAACATTGCACGCGACTGTTGGATCGCCTGGACTAAGCAATGTTTGGGTGCCAGGAAGATCGATCTGGACCCGCAAGACATGCGGTGATATTGAACTCCTCGTTGCTTGCACAATGCAAACAGTGTCGCTGAGACAAGTGCCAGTGCTGGCTGTGTATCGTATCCTAGCTTTCCGATTCCCGAATGACCTGCCTGGAGTACTAGTATATGGTCAGATATTGAACGGCGGATACACTGGTGTGAGTAATTACAGCCGTTTCCGAAAGTAATGAATCAACGTAGGGGGCGACTTCCAGCGACTCAAGCGCAACGTTTGGACTTATTCACTCATACTAATACATATATAATACATGATAACATGCTTAAATGAAGAGAAAAGTTACACTGCCAGAATAGCCCACCCCAGTCAAAATCCCCAAGAGCGTCCCATACAACTGAGTGACTTCTGCACACGACGGTGACAAACCACCAGAGTTGCGGCATCATCAGCACCAGTCTAAGGATCCATCGATGATACTAGCAAGGGGTTAGGGACTACTCGCTCGATGAAGATGATGGGGTTCAGGTTGACGAGTTGATTCCTGCGTGCACTCCTGACTCCTGAAGTCGACCAAACACAAGGACAAGATGGAAACGAAGGAGACTCGAGAGTAATTGCGTAAATGCAAGGTGCGTCCCGATGATTCTGCGAGGCGGTGCCAATGAGTCTTTCGAGGTGGAACCGTGTGGACGATTTAGGTCAGCCAGTGTAGCAGAAAAGATAAGACAACACCGCTGGAAGTTGTCCCCTGCATGCGTTGATCTTGGTCACGGATGCTGTGGAAATTTTTGCAATTTGTCATTACTTTCGGAAAGCAGTGCAGGCTGAGTTGCCCGATCTCGCGGACTCTACGCGGAGTCAATTTGCCACGTCAATTGGAACAAGCGAAGCTTCATGTTCGTTCAAGGTCAACGACCGGTCAACTATGAAAGCATTTCTGACCGCAAGGATAGCATCCTCCCGAAGAACGGTCGCGGATTCTGAGAAGAAGGATTATCTTCCGAGTCCTTCGAGGATCTAACGAGAAGCGCGTAGGTGACAATAATATCCCATGCATATCTGTCTTTTTCCACTGAGCGGCGATTCCGCCAGTAGGTTCTGATATCAGAGAACAACAGAACAAACCTAATGTACCGAAATTAGGACATTAATGCCGCATAGAAATCTCTATGTGGGCGATGTTAGTCTTAATGCTGTGTGCACTCGATTCGTCTGTAGGCGATTTCTTTACGGGGTTTTGCAACTACCCAGATTTGCGGCTTGTATTTTGACAGGCGTGTCCAAGTACTTGAGCGCCGGCGTATAAAAGCAGAGATCAATCTGGATGCTGTGTGCAACCCACTTTTGACATCTAATCTACCATGGCTTTTGGACGCAGACGAACTAAATCAACTGCACAGTCCTCAGGAATGTCTGCCCATGTTTCCGTCAGCCCTCCAGACACATGGGTTGACGTGGACATATCGACCTCCGACTATGCACGCAGACGCAGAGAGCTTATGGAAATGATGACTGACCTTCGATTCATGGGGTGGGTCTGGGTTGATCTGGTTGCACACATAGCTCACACTACCTCATACAGCGCTGAAACACTGATCGACTTACCAGCCGTAGTCGTAATTGGTGGACAATCCGGTTTGTGCTCACCTTCCCTGGCCGTGAGGGCGAGGCTCAACTTCATGTTTCAGCGGGGAAAAGCTCACTCGTCGAGGCCGTCAGCGGGGTATGTCAGCGATATTCAGTCTTTTTGTCTGTTCCTCATCATGATAAAGATCAATGTCCCGAGAGATAGTGGAACGTGCACGAGGTGAGCTTACTGGCATCAGCTGTTAAATGGCACACTCATGCAACGAGATGCAGATGCCCGATGGAGTGTACAATGTCCAGTAACGCCACATCATGGTCATGCACCATCACCTTACGACTCGGCTTTGACAATACTGGCAAAGACCAAAAGCCTACGACAGAGCCCTTCGGTAGGACGATTACCGACAAGAATGAAGTCGAAGTTTGGTTGCGTCGTGCTCAGGCAGCCATTTTGAACCCGGACGTTCTTTCCTCGAGTTTCCATACAAAGACCATTGAGGAACTCAGAAACTCGAAAAATAAACTGAAGTTCTCCCACAACGTGGTTTGCGTCTTAATTGAAGACCCTGATGCGACTGATTTATCGTTCTATGATCTACCAGGTAAGTATATGATAATGACCTAGTTGTCAGACGACATCTGATGGTCAACGAAGGCTTGATACAGAACGAAGAAGCTGACACGGTTGCATTGGTGAAAAGCATGGCGGAACATTACACTAAGAAAGAAAACACCATCATATTGACCACAATTCCAATGAGTGGTACGTGTGTTGAACTGCGAAATCATTTTCTACTGAATTGATCAATGCTGTTCAGACGATATGGAAAACCAGCAATCCATGAGGCTTGCCAGGGAAGCAGACCCCAGTGGAAAGCGAACGATCGGTGAGTCGCCTGTAGTGCGGTATAATTGAATGACTTATTGAAGATATGTTCAGGTGTGCTTACGAAGCCTGACACGCTCGGTACTGGAGCTATTAACCAGCGCAACAGATGGGTAGAAATCATTGAGGGGCGTTCAGAGAATCACAAACTGAGGCATGGCTTCTACTGCGTGCGTCTTCCTGACGATGCCGAACGCGCACAACACATTTCTCGGTCTGATTCGCAAAGGCTTGCAACCCATTATTTTGATACGACATCGCCCTGGAAGGACGTGACGGACCGTCATCGGTTTGGAATCCCAGGCTTTGTTTCCGATGTAAGCCGTCTGCTCATCGAGTTGATCGAGGAAGCGTGCGTGGACTTTTCCTGACTCCCCTGCTATGGCACTCATATCGTTTGTAGTCTGCCCCGTCTCAGAGAAGATGTCGACAGGCTCCTTACCAGTTGTAAAAGGGACCTGGAGGCACTGCCTCCCCCGCTTGCGAATGACCCGCAAATTGAAGTTCTCGAACGAGTCAATGCGTTCTGTGATGTCTTTAAGAGCTTTGTGAATGGCAGTCACGAAGACAAGCGCCTCGCGCAGCAAAATCGTGCTCTCTATGCTGTTTTCAAGAGCGACATACGTGGTACCGCTCCAGACTTCAGGCCCTTCGATAGGCCGGAAGAATATGTCCCACTCGACGATGTTGAGGGGAAGATGACTCTTACTAAGCGAGATCCTGGAGTGAAAGCTATGGGGATACACGAAGTGAGCAAGGTCATCCAGGAGTACGTTTCCTTGTTTTGCTGTGGCAGTTGGATGGCAGCTCAACCATTCACCCAAGCTCAATTGGATGGGAGCTTCCGAACAACGTGCCATACCAGGCTAAGGCGAACCTCATTGGTCAATTCACCAAATTGTGGGTTGCACCGTCGGCGCGCTGCCTCGCTGCCATCAATGATGTGCTTGGTGAAATCATCGACGAACTTATAAGCACCCATTTTGGACGCTTCAAAGTTCTCGAGAATTACGTGGGGTGAGTCTTGTCTTTTTACACCATTGCGAAATGCTCAAGTTGTCGTCGACATTAGTAATCTGATTAGAATTCAAGCCGAGGCATGCAAGGCGCACGCCCAAGAGGCTGTCAAAATAGCTTTGGATCTGGAGACTACTCCGCACTACACTCAGAATACCCACTATCTTCAAACACTCCAAGAAAAATGGCTCGCTTACTACAAGAAAGTTCGGGTCAACTCTTCTCGGTACAAGGCTCATCAATATGAAGGTGCTGAGGGCTCGCCAGAAGCATCGGGAGGAGAGGAAGAGTACAGTGGACCACGAGAATCCGTCTCCTACGCAATACCACGAACATCCATCCCATACGCAATACCACCAAGAGCATCTCACCCTTACTCGTCAATGGAGGAGTCGCCCGATGTCAAAGCTTTGAGGGCTCTTGCAGCAGCAGGATATCCAAATCTTAGGGTACAAGATCTTGCGCGTCTGTTGCCTCCCGACCCATACGAAGAAGAGCTAATTGTGATGGCTGATGTTCGAGCCTTTTATCAAGTTGCCTATAAGGTGAGTTGCGCCCATCAATACCATATCAAGACGTCTGATTCCCCGAGCAGCGTATCATAGACCACATTCCTCTCACGATCGAGCATGGTCTCCATCATGCCTTGGCGAAACACCTCTCGCAGAGCCTTTTCACGAGCCTACTGACTGATGTTGCATCTGGCCATAACTTCTCCGAGCGTATGGAGGAGTTGGTCGGCGAAGATCCTTCCCTATCTGAGAAACGCAAAACGCTCTCAACGAGAATGGAGCGCCTATCTGATATTCGCCGGAGACTTATGACCTTCAGTAATAGTATTTGATCATCGAAGGAGCGCGTGTTCGTTTGCTGGTATCGAACGTCGTAGATGCGTCGTGAACAGATCTTCCCTTTCGTATGGCCGCCGATGATTTCTGCCCGAAATCGGGATTGATAGTGGCTTTGTATTATACTGTTGTAATCGAAACAACTTAAAGGCTTCCATGACACCAGATTACTCGTATTGGCAATTCACTGTCCAGCGAAAATTACAAGAGCTGGAGATCTATTTGCGTAGTGGTAGTGGACAGCTTCATGCATGTGTTTAAACATTCTCTAAAGCCGCTACTAGGTAACCTGGCACGCCACTTACAGACAGGTGTACTAAACAGCATGTCTACCCTTGCGGCCAGAATCATGGGAATACAGCGAGAAGTGGTTACATACATAGCCTGGTATGTAAATTGGATTAAAATTGAATTCAGGAGCTTCTCAGCAATGGTTTCGGGTTGGTAGTATGTAGCAGTGAGCATTATCCTAGTCGTCAATTGTCCTGAATTAATTGCAAATTACTCAAACTCAAAGTTCCAGCATGTATTTTGGCAGGCATGTCCAAGAAGCCCTCTGGCTTGAGTGCCGCCGGTGAATAAAGTAGAGATCAATCCGTCGATACTAGTGATTCCTCTGAATATTGCCAAGGGCGTCCTCAATGATGAACAGGCGGTGGAAGGCTGTTGACCAGACTGAAAAGGTGTTTAGACTAGGGGTCTCGAGGGCCAATCAAGAACAGGGACTCGGATCGTTCACCGTGTAGACTCATTATCATCCCTAGAACCTTGCCTTGCTCGCCGTATCTGTAGATCGTCCGCTTGCTCCAGTCCAGCATAACAAGTTATGACGGTACTGTCGCGCTGAATGGTACAAGTCTTGGGATTGTTTTGAATAAAAACTAGGTATACACTGGCACAAACATGAAGGGCAGACGGACAGAAGACCGAGTTATCTCCTCTTCCAGTACCAGTGTTCCCGATCCAAGTACCACCGCATCGGTTCCTCAATCCCCAATAGCTCCTTCAGTTTAGGCTCCGTTTCCGCCAACCTCGGGCTCCGCAAGAAATTGTTGCAGAGGGCTATGAAACCCAGTCCCTTTCCTTCACACCAGACAAGCTCGAAGCCTGCAGTATGTCCGATCGCTTCCTCAAGGAGACATATCATCTCTTGCGTAGCAGTCTCACTGGTGTATCCAAATTTCGTAGCAGAAATCTCCGTAAGGCGCTCCGCACTCAGAGGGTACCCACAGTGCAACAACGGAGGAAGAGGGCCGCCGCGCCGAGGGATGAGTACTGGTGGCAGCGTGTCAAGTGCTGGGGCACGGCGAGCTGACTCGAGGTTCTGCAGGACAGCTCAGCAGTGCAACATATAATTAGAACTTCATGATGCACAGAAGATGGTCGGAGGGACGGGTCCAAATCATTGAAGGGCGACATGTTTGTGGTATAGTTGGGTTGGCGGTTTCTGAACAACAAACCACGTGACTTGTGGGCGATACTAGTACCCATTGTTCCGGAGTATCAATTGCTATGTAGTTCTGCCAGGCTTTCGTCTTTTTCTATCTTTTGTGATAGCCCACTAGATTCGAAATTTCGAGTCTTCCGCATCATGCAGATTGATCGTATATAAAGACACGAGTGTTCATATACCGTCCAGCTTGTCATATCCAAGTTGTCGGGGGCCGAAAGGCATTCAGATGTCTCGTTCTACTATCACACTTTCACTGAAGCACCATATCAATGATCTTACGGACATTTTATCCGACATTCAGCACAATCGCTTGGAGGGTGATATCGAGTCAGTTTGGTACGAGTTTTGGGATGCTGTCCTGAACTATTGGTTGCGGCGTCTGCGGACTCCCAGACTAGATTGTCTGTGGCGCCCCAAAAGAGGATCACCCGCGAGATCAGCAAGGCAGATTTTGACCTTCCTGAAGACTGTATGTTCTACTTGGCTACAGTGAGGCTCCCGACTGGTGGTTGACGACTGAGTAGATGCTGAATGGAGCTTCGAAGCCACCGCAGGGTACACATCTGTTGCTGACGGTGATATTGAGTCAAGGTTGGCCTTGGCCAATGAGCCCAACGGAACCGAGTCACGCGCCGAGGGGGCTGCCGCTACCCCAACCGCTTGTACTTCTAGTTCTACGTAGGAGTTCTCCTTCTTAAGCCTGTGTCAATGGGAGTATATGGTCCGATACGGTGCGATCTGGTCCGCGTGATACGGCGCCATAACCCATCGATAGAGAAGTTTACAAGATTGGGATAGACCTTATCGTAGACGTCACGAGTCTCGTGTATCTAGGCCTCGAGCCCCAAGAAGACGATAAGGAGAGCGACCAGACGACGAGCACTTTCGACTTCGTCTTCGGGATTTCGTGATTGGCATCCGTATAGAATAGCTGATATAGACTCATGACCTTTGCCAATTAGTATTTGATCACGGAAGTACCGTATGTTCGGTTGCTCCTAGCGTCGAACGCCCTAAATGGCTGATGTATGTAAGATCATCCCTCTTGTCTGAGCTCGCGCGATCTCCAGAGAAGTCGCGATTGGTAGTGGCCTTGTAATATACTGTTGTGACCTAGCATACTCATACAGGACTGTCTTCAAACTCACGAATGAAGGCCTCCATGACATCAATTTACTTGTATCGGTGATTTGCTGTCTGTGTGATGATGGGCAGGCGCCCATGGCGCTTCACCGCCCCTTAATCAGCATCAACTGGATTCCAGGTAACCGCGCCGTCCTTCCCGCGGTCCAGCGCGTCAAGCTTCGCCATGTCCATAGATTCAATGTTCCAGTCGAACACTTGAATGTTGGATATGATACGTTGAGGCTGCGAGGACTTCGGTAGAGGCACGATTCTGGGCGACAGAGGAAGTCAATAGGAAGACACATGGTTTATAGTAAACTCACCCCCGTTGTAAAGACCACCTGATAAGAATTTGAGCAGCATCTTTGGAGTACTGTAACGTATTAATATCATGCCTTCAGCGAAGAAATATATATTATTACCTTCGCGGCGAGCTCCTGAATGACCGGGTCGTCCAGAGCACCACGCAGAAGCGGCGCGTACGCCTGGACAACTATATTGTTCTTCTTACAATATTCCACGATAGGTTTTTGCTGGCAGAACGGGTGCAGCTGATTACAGGTTCGGCGTCATCGTGTACGTCGAAAGTATAGATATTCACCTCTACTTGGTTAACCGCAGGCATCTCGAGACCGGCCTCTCGGATCTCCTCCATGTGCTTTGCCGAGCTTATGGGAAGTCAGCTG